>JABCKH010000012.1:0-97307 GCA_018851285.1 Lyophyllum semitale | reverse complement strand
AAAGATAAGATGACAATAATCAATTGATGTGAGTGCGACGTGTGAAGTTTTGACCGTGGACTTCCCGCCAACCTTACACCCCTCAAGGAACGAGCCCGAAATTGACGAGGATGGGTGTACGTTGGTAGATTGAACTTCAAGCGAAGGGCAAAGGAAGGAGCGGAGGAAGGTCAGGAGACTGCAGGGGTTAATTTGTCACCACTTAAATACCCAGCTGAAAGCTTTCGTTCCCCTCTACCTCCCACGTCGTCTCTCTTTGTGAGTAACCTCATTTCCGTCCACCCAGTAATTGATTGATAATTCGCTTCATAGGCGTCGATTACATGGCGGACTCGGAATCGCATCTGTGTGATACCTGTGAGGAGCCAGCAACCCGCAGATGTGCTGGCTGCTCTCGTGTATGGTATTGCTCGAAAAAATGCCAAACAGAATTTTGGCCCCTTCACATCTTCAAATGTAAAGTCAACAAGCCCATAAAAACTTCCTACTATCTCGCACAGGCTGCCCGTAGAGATCTCTTACCCGACCATGCGCAAACACTGAAGGATTACGGCTTCGAAAGGGCTTTCACGAATACGGATCGATCCAGTCTTCTGGGCCTCTTCATTGGCCTCTTTGGGCCTTTGCGTGTCAGCCCGCAGGATGTTCATAAATGGAGAGTTAACGGGACCTTGGTCACAGAAATCAAAGCGGCTTTCGAAAAGCTGCCTGCCAGTTCAAGGGGCGGCTACTATCCATGGTTTCTTGCGAACCAATACGTACTAGACGATTCTCTTCCCCTTCCAATGACCCGCGAGAATCAAATGGAAGACATCGCCATACGAGCATGGAGATACACCGGTGGTCGTAGAACCCATTCGCTTCAGCAGATTGAGGAAGAAATATCTCAACTGCCGAGGACCAAGCAGCTGTGCCACGAGCTGTACCGTACGCTGCTCATTGACCCTATGAGCCACCCAGCCCCCGCGCTGGACTCTTGGGTCAATTTCGGCTTCTGCACCTGCCAGAACTCCTACGCCGAGAGTGCTTTAGGAGTGCTTTATCAACAGTTGATAGAGCGCTGTACGTTCGATCAATTCGTGGCTGCTTACGAGTCTGGGACACTCGTTAAGCTCATTGGTTCCCGAGGCACGCAAGATCCTAGGCCTAGGATTGGGGATCTGGAGGATGTTCTCGGAACTACAGGGCTTATCAAATCTGTCTGGTATCTCAAACAGCTCGTCGAAGTGAATCCAGACGCCGAGCCAAACTTTCACCCGTCTCCCGCTGTGGGCCTCGATTATGGGTTTATGAACTGCAAGAACGAAACTGAATACGCGGATCTTAAGGCATTATACAAACAGGTTCTCGACATTCCACAAGTACGCCCGCTTGATCTTCATGAAGCGGCTATACAGGGTCAACTCTTCGAGTTCGTGGAGCGATATGTTAAGCTGAAGAAAAAAGCGGCGAAGCAGTTAAGACGTCTTTTAAAGAACCGATACCCTCTTCTGTGACATAACTATAAAATGTACTACGTCTTTAAATTCGATAGGCTCCCACTTTTATCCTAACTTCCCTAAGTATGTATCGTCTTCTTGTGTTTGCAGGTACCGCTGTGTACGTTTATCCAGCATCAGGATGATAAGAACCCATCTAAGCTGTCACCTGGCTGCCTTCCATTACTATATCTTACATTCTAACTGTTAGAGGAAAATGTACCCCCGATACCGTTGCTTTTTGAGCGGGAAACGGGAACCGCAATGCCGCCGAGATGGTCGGCGTATTTGGCGTCGATCATGGGGCAGTAAGTCCTCAACAAGGCAGTTTGAGGAGTGAGATGTGTCATCCTAGGAGTGATAGTATGCGCAGAGCATACAGAGCATTTTTGGGGTATACCAACCAGCAATCAACGTCTGAAGAATCGTTTGAGCGATGACAAAGGTGATAGAACATACCTCATCTCCGTATCTGTATGATATCAGCGCCCACTGATGGGCTAGTCGTGGAAGTTTGAAGCCAAGCCTGGTGTGTGTCCAAGTTCCAATTTCCGAATGCGTCATTAAGCCACTATAGTGCCTAAGCTTAGTGCGATTGCATTTAAAGTTGTGGCATGCCAAGGTTCATCTGAGGCCTGACATGTATTGAGGCAATATGGCGCTCGAGAGCTCCCAGAGGTATTTGGCCGTGACTAGATAGATATCGAGTCGAAAGCTGTGAGGTCGGTCGAGAAAAAAAATCCGAGAGAAGTAGCTAGAGAAGGCTGGGCCGAGCGCGGTTTCATGGCGCGCACACGGGACTCAGATTTGGGTAGTTATCTCCTGAGCCTCCATACTAGCTAATACTGGTAGCAACAGCGGTATCTTCCTGCCAAGCATACTCGGGAATATGGAACGAAAGCAAGTATTTAAGAGCGAGGCACGATGGTTCAAGACATGATAGAGAAGGTGGAATCGACTTGCTAGGCTGCTGCATCCCGCTCGCTTGTAGCGGTGTAAATATTTGAACTTCTCCCCCCCTCAAGAATATAAGATAGCATAAAGGGGGTTTGGGGGGAACCTCCAAACGCTGCGGCCACCGCCGCCGCAATGTCATCTATTATTCGAATAAAGTATCGACTACTCGTAGTACTCAACGCAACCACCCGGAAAGATTGTGTGACCGTCATCACTTTCCTCCTCCTCCTCCTCCTCCTCCTCCAACGGGTATGGGTTCTTTAAGAGACGTCTCAACTGCTTCGCCGCTTTTTTCTTCAGCTTAACATATCGCTCCACGAACTCGAAGAGTTGACCCTGTATAGCCGCTTCATGAAGATCAAGCGGGCGTACTCGTGGCATGTCGAGAACCTGTTTGTATAATGCCTTAAGATCCGCATATTCAGTTTCGTTCTTACAGTTCATAAACCCGTAATCGACGCCCACAGCGGGAGGTGGGTGAAAGTTTGGCTCGTCGTCTGAATCCACTTCGACGAGCTGTTTGAGATACCAAACAGATTTGATAAGCCCTGTTCCGAGAACATCATCCAGATCCCCAATCCTAAGCCTGGGATCTTGCGCGCCCATGAGCTTAACGAGTGTCCCGGACTCATAAGCAGCCACGAATTCATCGAACGTACAGCGCTCTATCAACCGATGATAAAGCACTCCTAAAGCACCCTCAGCGTAGGAGTTCTGGCAGGTGCAGAAACCGAAGTAAACCCAGGAGTCCAGCGTGGGGGCTGGGTGGTTCATAGGGTCAATGAGCAGCGTGCGGTACAGCTTGTGGCATAGTTGCTTGGTCCTCGGGAGTTGAGATATTTCTTCCTCAATCTGCTGCAGCGAATGGGCCCTAGGACCACCCGTGTATCTCCATGCTCGTATGGCGAGATCTTGTATGTGATCCTTACGGGTCATTGGAAGAGGAAGAGAGTCGTCCAGTACGTATTGGTTCGCAAGGAACCATGGATAGTAGCCCCCCCTTGAACTCGCAGGCAGCACTTCGAAAGCCGCTTTGATTTCTTTGATCAGGGTCCCATTGGCTCTCCATTTATGAACAGCCTGTGGGGTGACACCGGGCAAATGAAAGAGGCCAATGTAGAGCCCCAGAAGCTTGGATCGATCCGTATTTGTGAAAACCCGCTCGAACCCGTAATCCTTCAGTGTTTGCGCATGGTCGGGGAAAACATCCCTGCGGGCAGCCTGTGCGAGATAGTAGGAGGTTTTTATGGGCTTGTTGACTTTACAATTGAAGATGTGAACGGGCCAAAGTTCTCTTTGACATTTTTTTGAACAATACCATACACGAGAGCAGCCAGCACATCTGCGGGTTGCTGGCATCTCACAGGTACGGCATAAGTGCGATTCCGAGTCCACCATGTAGTCGACGCCTGCGAAGTAGATTATCGGTCAATTGACAGAGGGACAGGAATGAGGCTACTCACAATGAGGGACGACGTGAGAGGTTAGTGGGGAAGAAAACCTTCAGCTAGGTATTTAAGTGACAGTGCCATGATTAACCCTAGTCTGCTGACCTTCCTTAGGCGCGCATACTAGCGCCCACTGATGGGGTAGTCGTGGAAGTTTGAAGCCAAGCCTGGTCTGTGTCGTAGTCCAGATTAATCCACTATAGCGCCTAAGCTTAGTGCGATTGCATTTAAAGTTGTGGCATGCCAAGGTTCATCCAAGGCTTTGAAGCAATATGGCTCCCAGAGGTATTTGGGTGTGACTAGATATCGAGTCGAAAGCTGCGAGGTCAGTCAAGAAAAAAAAATCCGAGAATAGCTAGAAGTCTGGGCCGAGCGCGGTTTTATGGCGCGACCACGGGATTTGGGTAGGCATTTTCGTAAGTTATCTTCCTGAGCCTCCATACTGGCTAATACTGGTAGCAACGGCGGTATCTTCCCGCCAAACACACTCGGGAATATGGAACGGAAGCAAGTATTTGAGAGTGAGGCACGATGGTTCAAGACATGATAGAGAAGGTGGATTCGACTTGCTAGGCTGCTGCATCCCGATTGCTTGTAGCGTTGGGCTTCAGATTATCGAGAGTCAGCAAGTGCGCTGATAATCCTAATTTTGGTGACCCACATAAGAAATATAGTCCGGACTCTCACAAGCTTTATACTCTTTCATTAGATCTTCACATGTGGCACTGGCATCGAAGAGTCAGCAAAAAGCACACTACTCCAAGGTCAGAAAAAATATACCGTGCAACATCGAACTCCTCCAGCCCGTCCTCAAACATCTTTTCCTTCTTATAATGCTCCATGAACGCGTTATGTTTCCTTAGTTTGTCATATTGATCAAGCATCCGTTTGAAGAGCTGGAGTGAGAAGGCTCTCAATACAGTGGAAGATTCGCTAGAGGATAAACACTACTTACCGACGCGATGCTTGTATGATTTGCTAGCATCAGACCGCTGACCTTGTGACTAGTGCTAATGTATGGAGACTTTCGCGCTGGCACTGCCTGGGGCGCAGCGGGGCCCCACGAAACGAACGGTGCCAGATTCCTGTCTCGTATGCGAACAAGTGATTGGTTGATCTAAGGCAAAGGCATACAAAGGCATAACTAGGTTGTTCAAATGGTTGAAGGAGGGGCGTACATCACCGGGATCAATGTCTCCTATGATGATGTTCAAATTTGAGATGTAGCAGGCACTTGAGGAGGATACTGTTGAGACCAGGCGGTTCTTGGGTTGTAGAAGGCGTCGCATGACGTCTAATACGGTTGTCCGACGTACAGGTTTCGCCTACTGGTGATATTAGCAAGCCAGAAGGTGAAAGCAAGAATTCATCAGACTTTGTCAATGTCCCCGCTTGAGAAAGGGGTATAGGATGTCATGAGGAAATGACAGCGCGGAGTAGGTATCAGGGATGCCAATATGCTAACTAGGTCCGTGTGCGTGGACGACGGATATCGCAGAGTCTGTGTACTCGCAGTCATAACGGTTGATACCAGCTGATTGGTCTGGTCGAAGGACGCGGTTTGAACATGCAATCTATCTGCCGCTATACGAGTGAGAGCACTGTTGTCCAGGACCACTACGGAGTCGGCATGATCGACGAGTCGTCTCAAAGTCAGTAAGGAATTGTATGGCTGCACGACGACGTCGCCTTCTTGCGCATTTGGGAACACGCTGTAGGTTTGAATGAGCTTTTTGGGAAACCTATCATTTAACCGTTCCAGGAGAAAGGAACCAAGGCCTGATCCCGTTCCTCCCCCAATGGAGTGTAGGGCAACAAAAGCCTGAGAACGTAGTGAGATATTTTCGACATCTAGACGCGGTATACCACACACCTCCAGGGAATCGCTACTTTCTGCCTCTCTCTCAATCATCTCCATGACTTCTTCATAGATCCGTTCTCCAGATGAATAGCCTTGGGCCCAATTATTGCCAGCACCACCGCCATCCTTCGATACAAATATGTTCTCCGGATTATATAAACGCGAATAAGGCGACGTGAGGATGTTGTTTATGACCTGCGTGTCATGGTCAGTCAAATTCGTTGTGTGTGGTAACATAATTCGCACCCTAGGTTCCAAATCCACGAGTATAGATCGAGGCACGTATAACTCGTCGTCTGCCTGATAGAAAAACACGTCTTTTCGATCGCCTCCATCTGTCGCCCACTCCTCGAGAATCCCTTGCTGATTGATACCATGCTCTGCACATAATCGTTGCCAGAACGCGGAACCCACTTATAGCGCGTTGTATGAGTAGATACAGCTTCTGGTAATCTAGTCTCACCTTGGTTTCCACATTGTCCGAGTTGAAGCGTGATGATCTCGCGAGGCATGGTGATTGTACGCACAGCGTCGAGCCTGTCGTCGCGAAGTTCACATCGGAGTCGCGAAACTTGAGGCGTGCACGTGATGGCTGTGCATCATGTCGGACGGAATGACATCCATCGTCGGACTGCGATGTGAACTCCACCTCCAGCGTCAACTCATTCGGGTCTGATGTCCTCTCAATACACACATATCGAGCAAGACAGCAGCTCACCGGACGGCCAAAATGAATTACCGACGTACGATGATCTTGCCACGCAGAACGGACCGAATTCAAGGTCTGTTGCTAATGTAAAGAGACCACGAAGAGTGCTCTAACGCGCCCCCAATTTTAGATTTGGGAGATGGAGGGGATGGATTGAGAAACGGTATGGCCACAGTATAAGACCTGGCAGGAGAAAAGCTAACGTGCTGGATCAGCGCTGCAGAGCGATATCTCGACATTTCTTCAGAAGAACGTGCCCGGAGAAGAGAGCGAGGGTGGGGTAATGAAGAAATGGTATGTCAGTCCAATTGCCACCGACCTATCTTCTCACCGAGTAGTAACGCAGGATACGGGAAGCGGAGGGCACTCCCAAGTCATACCAACCCTTGATCTAACCCCAGCGCCACCGTCGCTCTCAACTTTACACATCCAAACCGAAAATATTCATGCAACTCCTATGGAAATTGATCCACACACACCATCATCGTCTCCATTACCTCCTTTGCCATTCATCAGCAAGAGACTCACGCCGACTCACCTAAAGATCAACCAATTTGGTTCTAGGTTTCTGCCCCATACCACATCACCTATACGATGTTTGCTACCGTTGGAGTCTGACAGACTTTTGTTGATCGGACACGATGAAGGCCTCTCAGTGCTAGACCTTTTCCCACAAGAGTGGTCAGAAGATGGCAGCATTACCATCAAGGGCCCAGATGAAGCCCATGCCCACTTGATCTGGCAAGGCGAGAGGTACTTGCCACAACATCATGCTGAAGACGCCCGGAAAGGCTTACTTTTGTATCAGCGTTTTCCAGATGTCACTTTTGGAAGTCGAAAATACTGGTGAAGGGACGCTTCAAGGTGTCATTCTTGCCCTTGTTGGTCCCGAGCCCGGTTCTCCATCTGCCAAAGATGCAGATTCGATGCGTACTCTTCGCATGTACAACTTGGCAAGTATGACTAGCTTGGCCAAGTGGGCCGTTGCTCAGAAGGTCAGCAAAATATAATCGCACTCTTGCACGTACTGAGACTCGTCCTAGGGCGCTCGCCCATTGGATTTACACAGACCTTCTAACTGGCAAGCACAGCAATCACCTTCGAAGCGGCCCAGACCACAAAGTAGTAGCATTGCCCGGAGTCTTAAGTTATTAATTGACAATCCTGGAGGTAGCCATTCGCAAGAACCTTCAGGCTCATCCTACGATAACATGCTCTCACCTTCCACATCCCCGGCTTCCAAGCGCAACACCTTGTCCTTCGGTCGTCTCACACCTACGCGCAAAATCTCTGATGAATCTAGCTGGGATGTAGTGGAGGATTTGCCTTTGCGCTGGGCGACTGATTTTGTACCACTGGCCGCGAATGGTTCACGTTTACTGAACACCTCAGTTATCTCATATGCGTTATGGAGCGATGAAAACCGTAAAGGAAGAGGTGGTCGCCTCCTTGCCATTGCAACAAAGAACAACATATTCCTGTATGAAACACCCAAGGGTGAACGCGCCTTCCGATTTGTCAAGGTCTGTCCTCTTTTTGTTCAGCAGCACCCTATGATCATCACTCACTGTGTTGAAGGATTTCTATACCCCGCTTCAACCGCGGAGTATAACATTCTTCCAGCAATCCGTGCAAGAGGTTAGTCGCAGTCCATCGGATGTGGGCACTGCCCGACATTTCCAGTCACATAGGCGAACAGAAAGCGCGAGTACACTGCGTTCTGTCAGCGGCGCCTCTATGTCCTCCATGATCACGCTCAACTACGGTACCCACCTTAGCCTCTTCGTCTTATTTGACAAGAAAGCCGGCTGGATTCGCCTCGCCGACTCTGCCGTGGGAGAAATGGAGCTCCACGACGTCGGAGGAGGGCACCAACACCGCGTCAGCGACACGCTAAGCGCTAGTCCCATCCGCAAGAGCCGGATATCGTTCGAGGGGCATCATCATTCGCCGAAATGGATCCCGCCGGTACGGTATACGCTCCCCGTGCCCAACAAACCCGGTGTGACGCTTGACGTCCATCTCATCACGCGCGGTAAAACCACGCACATCGTGCCCTCCCCCCTCCCCGTTGATCAATCGGCCTATCCCCCGCTCTTCGTCGTCACCTGGCGGTCTGTCCCGACGAGCGTCTCTGCGCGGGTGTGCCAGCCATCAGCCGACAGTGATTACTCATCGCCCTTCTTGCAGATGATTTCCCTGGGTGGTGAGTATGGTCTCGAAGTCCAGGAGGTCTCGCTATCGTTCTTGGCGAAGGGCAAGGGGAAAGCGAAAGCATACCAGCTGGAGGAGCCACTGCGGGCAGAGGCAGAGGAGGACCTCGGTGGTGATTCAGGTTTCCTATGTATTGGCGGGCACTGGGACCAATCGGATCATCTCTTCCATCGCCGACGCCTGAGCCGCTCGTACACGGCGTCGAGCGCGGTATCGGCGAACTCATTTACGAGCATGGAGTCGGAGGATTTGATGGAGCAGATGAAGCAGGAGGAGGGGATATACGCATGGTGTCGGAAGGGCATGGAAGACTGGCGCGTTTTCTGGATCGGTGGTTCTCTTACCGGAGACGCTGAGGACGACACAGACCATTCTGAGAGGTGATTCAGCTTTTATTTTCTAGCTTTTGTAATTCAGGATGGTACAGTGATAGCGAGTGGACAAGAAATGTACACAATTGTATAAAGGATTGACTAATATACAAACTATATATGCAGGTCCATGCGACTAAAGGAGAGTATTAGTAAATTGTCCAGATCATGCATAGAAAACTTCAATGCAAAAGCAAAAACTTTGTGTCAAAGTCCAAAGCGAGGGATTGCTAGGGGATTTTATGGTAGTAGTAGTCCATGACATGCAAAACAATGACAGAACAATTTATATCATCGTCTAAGTCGCAGCGTTCGCCGATCTCGAACCGCCTGAGCCAGGCTGTGGTTTTCGAATTACGACGAATGAGCGTGTAGGTTGTGGAGCTGCCCCCAACCCACCCATCTCTTCGTCCACAGGTAACGTTGGAGGATCTGGGGATTCAGGTGGACCAGTTGCAGGGGGCCTTTCGCTGCTGTGCACACGGTTCCGTCCCAGACGATACCAGGGCTTCTTCCTGGGTATCCCCTCCTCTGAATCCTCGTCATCGTAGTCAGCGGGAAGACTGCTCATCACAGGCGGGCGCAGCAGTCCACCGTTTCCTCCCGTCTCTTGCGTCGGCGGCTGGGCTCTCCCGGACGACGATGAGTCCAGGCCCTGAATCGCGGGAAGGACAGTCGCTTCCTCAACGATCGCAGTCTGGGATTTGGTGCGGATGTGAGAAGGCTGCATTGCCCCAGGAGGTAGAGTTGCCAAGTCTGGATGGCGATTTTCAACATTCGACATTGAAAGTGGTGGGGATTCATCATCATCGTAGACAGGATGGGGAGGCATACTTTGCTGGCCGATGGACGGGAAGGTATGTGTCGATCCAGTAGTAATCGCGTATGGCGCGTCGATATGCGCTCTCCCGCCCCCAACCCGCGAGAAACCAGAATGTGCCACGGTTAACGTGGACTGAGAGGGTTTAGTGAATTGCTGGAAGTTTGATTTCGATGTGGACGCCGTGGGACTATCGTTGAGCACCGGAGCATATCCTGCTTTAGGGAACGGCTGCCATGCACCCATGATATATCCGTCATCCTCAGTATCTTCCCTATACGGCCGCATTGCATGCTCAGGACGCAGAACGGATGGTGGTGGGCCTGAATTTGTCGATCCCTTCCTTGAATCGTTTCCCAGGAACCGGGGGGGCGTTGAGGAGCCATTAGCCGGGAATGCTGGTGGGATGTACGATGAAACATCAGAATCGCGGTGTTCGGGCTGCGATTGCAGCTCAGTGACTTTGTAACCTTGCTTCCTATTTTTTGTACGGCGTTTTGAATGTCGTTTTCGAGGACCGCAGCAGCCAAGCAGACCACAAGCTCCGAGTAGACCACTGTCGACGACGTGCCTACTACGGTCAAAACCGATACCACCGAATATCCGCACGAGGGCTTCGATGACCTTGACAACAAGCATAAGAAGGAGTGCAAGGAAGACCAATCCAAGGATGACTAGGATGCCATACGCAACCCATCCCCCAGCTCCAGGACCGACGGATATCTGTACAAGTTCTTTTTAAGTCGCAGACATATAAAACAGCAAGGCAACTTACTGTTGGGCTCAAAATAAGCAATAAAACAGCCACAACGATCCTGGCAACACAGAATAGGAAACTGATCAAGCCCATACTCGCCCCCGTTCCCCACGGAAGCCATATACTTGTGACCAGTGCCGAAACTATCTCAATGACCAGTATGATAATGGCCTGAGCTGTCCCGCTTTTCTGACCAGCTCCGATGGTGAGGCCAAACGCCAAATTCGTGGCAAAAAGAAGGCTGGCGAACATCTGAGAACCATGACGGTAGTGGTTATAGAGTGGGCCCAGCGAGAGTAATGTCCTCGTCTCATCATAAAGTTTACTCGTGGTAGTGAATGTGACGCGAGCAACGAGATGGGCGGGTATTAGGATGGAGAAAAGAGTGAAAGACAGTCCAGCGAGGGCTTTGGAGAGTAGTGAAGCCTGTGGTTGGGACATCGTCATATGGTAGACCGAAAATATCGTCACTGGGAGGTGGAAAAGCATGAGGATTCGAACGAGGTTGCCATGGAGGACGCTGCCATGGAAGGTGCCTATGCTGGATTGGAATCTCCACCACGCCCTATGAGAGTTGATGCCCCTTTCTGTTGTGCTTCCCCCTACAGAAAGAGGGAGACCAAAACGCGAAGGCGGTCTGAAGAGACTGCCGCCGCTGCCGGCAATTCCATTGAGAGATTTTCTCTCATCTAAACCCGCGACAGGCAACTCTGGTGTATCTTTTATGTTTGAAAATCCGGGGCTTCGAGCACCCGTCAACCTGGATACTGCGCTTGGCCCAGAGTTTCCAGAGCCACCGAGGGCGTCCGTGATTGAACATGCCAAATAGTCGACAAGCCATACGAGGATAGCCACACCGATGGCAGCCCCGAGAATGCCGAAGAAAAGAATAAGACAGACAGGGAAAAGATCCTGCGGGCGAATGCCGATGGTATACGCAAAAGAGGCAAGACCATGCGTGGCATTATTCGGGAGAGTGAAGAGTGTGTTTGAGACAGAAGTGTCGAGGAATAAAGGTGAGAGATTATCGTTGAGCTGGTCCGCGAAGTTTGATGGTGGGGTAAAAGGGGGCGTAGATAATGGGTTCCAATGGTGAGAAGCGGACGATGACAAAAGTGTGATATCTTGAAGGAATGAGTGGCTGCCCCGACATTTGATAACAGAGCTGGCTTACTGTAGGACAGAGTTGACCAGGCAGTCTGCGTTAGGATAGGATCTGTTTGAGGACGCATCAATCGTCAAGGATCACGAGAAAATTAACCCATAAGGCTCACTCACAGACAAACGGCGGCCACTCCACGGCAACCATCGCCAACACCGCGCACCACTGCGTGTGGAACATGACGTCTCTCAAAGATGGAGTACCTGAACTACGTCAGAGGACATCGCTGCCGTTGTATCCAGAGCTTACTTACAGAAACGGATTAATGCAGGTGACGCCGCGAGTCGCTCGCCACTAATTGCACTCGCGAGGATGAAGCCTGCGCTCTGTGCTCTTGACCATATTCCGCGTTCGTGGCGCGTGATCCCGCGTCCCCATGCGGATACAATTCGAGCAAGACCAACCATAACCCAATACGCTATTGCAAGCGCAACCGTTGACCAAAATATATACTTCGCATCGCCGTATATTGCGTTCGGCTGAGGGTGAAGCGGTGTTGTGGAGACCTCGATGCACAAGAGTTCGTTGATAGACGGATCGACGGCACGCACTCGAGTGGTGAGCGTGGTAAGTGCTCTATGGCGTCCCCAGGGTATGGTTGACGAAAACGCAAATTCTCCTGCTGGAATCGGACAATAATTTCCCGAGGTTGGGTCTACTGCGGGTAGCGGGGACGGTGGCCGAAGGGTGGAGCACATGTACGAGCTATTTGTCCATACATTTAATGTGAGCACATTTGTCAATGTAAAGAGTGTTGCTTTTGAAAATGATTTCGATCAGCGGGAAGAGGTTGCCGAAATTAGACACAGTGCGCACCAAGACTTGTGCTGGTATTCGTAAATCCCTGTATCTCTTGAGGGCTACTACCAAGTACAGTGAGATTTAGAGCCCTCCCAAGCTCATGGTTGTCGAAGACCTGAGCATAGACAGTCGAAATGTTGAGCTTGCGCGACACATTGCTACTCTGGCTGAAGCAGTCCGTAAACTGAAGAATTGTAGGATTAGTAAGAACAGGGGAAATGAGGAGAAGAATAATAAGAGCCCCGAGCGCCGGAGGGAGAGAAATGAAGCTAGACATCGTGTCCGGCGACAACGAGGTCTGTTTCGGAGCCCAAGGTTAGCGTTGTCTCGTGTTGTGCTGAATTTATGGCACGTGCTCATGCTTGAATACTTCTTTCCGACCAGTTCATGCTGGGCCATCTTCGCCGATGTCGAGCAAGATCGCTGCAGCCATTCCGTCGCTTTCATGACGCTTGCGAATACAAGGAGGACCATCGATGGCCGGGCTGGCAGGTTGTCGTTGGAATAGAGACCCATGCCCAAATAAAATCGCGTCAAAAGCTTTTCTCAGGTGTGCCAGGCTGAATCAACAAGTTGAACCCATCTCATGCGGTTTGCATCCCAGAATCATTGACTTCTGACCCTGGTGAAGCCCCTAACACGCGTGTCTCTCTATTTGACGCCGCTTTTCCTGGCACATTACCCGTGAGTCTCCACAGAATTTAGCGAGGCCTCATGGCTCACGTTCAAACAGAGCTTGAACCACAAATGCGTGAATTTGGCACTACGGGCAGCCATAGCATTGCAATGTAACATTCAGATGCGTTCTTCCTTTGATAGGAAGCATTACTTTTACCCCGACCTTCCCTCTGGCTACCAAATAACCCAGCAATATGGTCAGTGCCGCATCTATTCTTTTGTTCAAAACATTAAATTATGGCTTAGCACCGATCGCACTTGGAGGGAGATTGAACATAGAACTCCCAAATTCACCCTCGTTCGAGGTTCGGATAAAACAAATACAACTTGAACAGGTTCGCGTTTGAGCTGTAGTCGTTCACCTCTGTCTCTGATTGCCAGAAAAAGGATACAGCGAAATCTACTTCCAACCCTCGTACTCAAACTTCTCATATAGACCTCAACCGAGCAGGTACAGGTCTCATGGAGATTGTGTCAGAGCCTGATCTTCGGTCTGTGCTGGTATATCACAGGCCAAATACTCAATCACTCATATCGAAAATCCAGTTCCCCTGAAGAAGCTGGTGCATATGTCCGCGCATTACAGGCTGTTCTACGTGCCGTGGGCGCCAGTGACGGGAATATGGAACAGGTACTTACTTATAATTCCCCGCGTCAAATAAATATAAATTATCCTTCTGTCTAGGGCTCTTTGCGATGCGACGTGAACGTCTCAGTAAACCGCGTCGGACGACCTCCTGGGACGCGTTGTGAGATAAAGAACCTCAACAGCGTCAGGTTTATGATGGCTGCCATTAGTGAGCCCGCACAGTCGTTTGTACGCGCATTTTTGCCTTATTCATTTACAGTCCACGAAGTAAGTCGCCAACGCGCCATTTTGGAGTGGTCTCCCGATCCAGATACTGCTGCCGTGCCTCAAGAGACGCGTGGCTTCGACGAACACCGATTCGAGACGTACAAGCTACGTTCGAAGGAGGATGCCCCTGACTATCGTTACATGCCCGACCCGAATCTGGGTGTACTGGTGCTCAGTCAAGTTTGTACAATCCTTTCTACAACAGTGCCCTCTTTTGACAAATTTTCAGGAACGTGTCCAGGCGGTCCGTGATACCCTCCCTGAACTCCCATGGGAAACACGCAAGCGACTCAGAGACGCACACGGTCTTTCTGAGCGCGACGTGGAGGTTCTGCTAAATGTTGATAGCGGACGTGAAGTTCGGTATGATGGGGAGATTGGGGGTCCAGACGCTGGTGCCGTCCCATACTTTGATCAACTGTGTGCGGGACGAGATAGCGAGGGAAGTGCAGGACGCGATCCGAAAGTTGTTGTGAATTGGTGATTATTGATTATCTTCTTCTCGCCTTCTGGGGCATCTTGTTTACTGCTTCATCCCCTGATTCTGTTACCAGGATGACACACGAGCTGTTGGGTCAACTTGCAGCGCGAAAAGAAACCTTCAAAGATAATCATCTCTCTGTAGAACAACTCGGCGAGTTGATTGATATGGTGCAAGATAAAACCATCACAGGTCAGCCCCGCTCTACTTTTCTAGACGAACAAGAACACGCTCACTGACTAGCGCCTACGATTCAAAATGAATAGGTACATCAGGAAAACTGTTGCTTCGGCACATGCTCGCCAATCCATCGCAGACACCCGCCAAGCAAATCGCAACGGAACTGCAGCTCACAGCCTTGGAGCCTTCTTCGAGCGCTGCAGCATCTGATTCGATGTCTTCCATTCCATCTGCACCTTCTTCAGCGCTGCAGACACTCTGCGCTGATGCCATCGCCGCGCTGCCAGTCGAAACTGACGCTGTTAGAAAAGGAAATAAGAACGTGCTCAACAAGATTGTGGGGCGTGTGATGAAGGACAGTAGAGGTCGAGCTGATGCAAAGGCGGTGAGGGCGTTGTTGGAGGAATTGATCCTTCCACAGTAGTGATCTTTTGTGTGTGCATCGAGGCATTGATGACTTTGCTTGATCTTTTGTGTGTGCGTTTTGTGCCATGTGCATCGAGGCAGTGATAACTTTACTTGCAATGATCTTTCGACCCAGCATAAGAAGATTGTATCACATTCATGAAAACTCCGAGATGAGAGGGTATAATTAGATGAAGAATCCGGGAATGTACTTGAAATCTAGGAATCAAGAAGCCGGGCAGAGTACGGATACATTAAGAAACAACGACAGAGCAATACAGTATGGGATAGCGGACGAGGGTATAGACAGAAAACAAGGAATAGCGTGAATCAGTGCCCGTGAGGATAGTATGCCTGAAACCATCAGAACCAGCGTTACGAGAACGCCAACCCAGCGAACGCACTCACGGCGCCAACGACAGCACCGCCGGCCGCAGCACGGAAGCTGTTGGATTTCTTGCGCTCGACCTCCACCTGCTCGTAGAGACGCTTTACGGCCGCTTCGTTGCGCCCTAGGATCAGCAGGCCCTGCGGATCGCTGGCGTCCTTCCCCAAGACAATACGTGCATAGAAATCCAATTTAATTGCCTCGGCGTGGATGTTGTGAATGTCGTCGCGGGGAACGACATAGACTGTCGCGTCGGAGGAGCTGGTAAGGCTAGATAGGAAGATATCGCGTTGCTCGACGCTCATAGATCGAACAAGGGGTTGGGGGCGGCGGATAGACGGAGATGGCGTTGCGACTGTGATGTCTTCAGCGGTGACGAATGGTGGGGGTGCCGACGGCTTGTCTATCTTATCGACCTGGACGGACCCCAGGCTGCTTTCTGGTGAAGGCGTAGAAAGCGACCCTGGCATCTTGGTTCTCTTGGGCTTTGCCTTCGCGGGTGTGGTAACCAGCGTCTCCTGCCATCGTACAACTCTGGCCGCCACCCTAGAAGTGCCACTGCCGTCGTCTTCGGCATCATCGTCGAACATGCCAGGTTGCAAAAGCCTTTCTACAATCTCCTGGGATTCCAAGTCCAGAGACAATAAACTCTGTGTCTGGGCAAAAGCCGCAGCCTGCGACGATCGGCGGCGGTTGCGGATCGCGGCTTTGGTCTCTTTATCGCGCTCAGGAGTTGGGGAGGCCAGCTGCATTGACCCCAGTGCATCTTCAATGCTCTTTCCCGCAGAAGCAGAAGGTGTTTGAGCAGTATGGTCATTCGATGGGGAGTCGGCGTAGGGACATCCAGAACGTGGGTGGCCTGCCCTTGGGCGCTTGCATTTACTGCAAACCGGTGTTTTGCGAGGTGTCACGGTTGGTGATTCGCTCCCAGCAGTAGATTTACCGCTAGGAGTGTTCGGTGCAGAGGAACGAAGCTTTGGTGCCATTATTTTGACGGTGGTGGTGGTGGTGGTTGTTGATGATGGGTTTACTTACAAGTGTGATGAAATCCGTCCTCAAGTACGGTCTGTAACAAAGATTTCTTGTGTCTGCAGTTCCCTTTGTTCTTCGAACTGAGGAACAAGGTGGTCGAGTAAAGAGCACCAACTTCAAGAGAGCACAGCAAGAGAGCACAGCCCCTCCGTTGATCCGCCGACTCCGTGACCCGTCCTTCAAATTAACTCCCGTTCTTGCCCGTTCCACAACTTGTTCCACACCTTGCCAAAGCTTGTCCACAACTATTCCATATGGACTTCACTCGTACTATGTTGAGCATAATCGCTTCCTTCTCCTCCAACGAAACTCACAAGCCTACGCTAACAACGACCAAGCCTTAATAGACATCTATCTATGTCCAGATACTTCCAAATCTTCTTATTCGCGCCCCATGACACCCACATCGACGACAATGCCACGGACCGCACCGCCTTCTGTCATCCTGGGTAGCAATGCTTATCGTGTTGCTCGACTGTACCCTTCATCGTTGTGCAGGGTAACCTCGGATAT
Source organism: Lyophyllum semitale (assembly GCA_018851285.1). Classification (NCBI taxonomy): domain Eukaryota; kingdom Fungi; phylum Basidiomycota; class Agaricomycetes; order Agaricales; family Lyophyllaceae; genus Lyophyllum; species Lyophyllum semitale. Next base: position 80,196 of record JABCKH010000012.1, on the reverse strand, counting down.
CCAACTCTAACACACGCGGCCAGTGATCAGCAGATACAATCAACCTTCAAGCTTGAGCCTTCCCCACATTCAGCCATGGTGGAAGTCATTGTTTCAAGGAGTCCAGGCTGCCGTCAGTGTGTATCATGGGGACTTCTCGTAGATCTCTTTCGATTTCGATCGACATTTAATACCGGCATTCGACGCACCGATGAGCCATCAACGCCTGTCATGTCCCACTCGATTGCTATAGATTTCGACAGGGTCGTCGACTGCTATGATGTCGAAATCCTCTGTGTTGGATGGCATGGGCCGCATTACGAATTCAATTCTTGGCGTCCTTTATCACGCTCTTAAAGTTTTGACATTTCGAAGCAACGACGATGGCTGGGCATGAGAGCCTCTCAAGAGAAAAACTGATGGAGCACCTTCGGCACACGTTTGTCCCCATAAACATCCGTTCGTGAGACAGGATGGTGTTGTGAAGGAGAATCGACACCACAGGATGACTTTTGCACAATTCCAGAAATATTTATAGCATAGTATAATAAAATACACTTCAGTGTCTCGAACTATACGAGGACAAAGAATACAAGGAGTATATGGGAATTGTGGCTGATTAGGACGAAATAATGGAAAGGCGAAGAAGGATATCCCTGTTGAACAGTGTTCGTTGAGACCTTGTATGAACACGGGTTCCTATTGGGCGAACCAAGTTCCCTGTGAAAATGAACGGATAAATAACCAAGTGACCATGGGCAAAAAAAATAAGATCATGGGGCTTTGCAAGTATCGCCAAAGATGGTTTTGATTTAGCCTGGCCGGTTAACTGGTCAATCCAAGTTCTATGATGCGCCGACGGTGCCAGTTGCGACAGCGACATTCTCGCCAAAGGGTAGTTGAGGTGTCTTGACATCCAAGCGTTCCTTATGGGCATATAAACCTTGCGTTTCTGCCAGGGGAGAAAGCGATACCGGCGAGGCCGAACTATTTGCACTTGTAATGGATCTGAGAGGGATTTCTGGCACGCTATTGGATGATCTGGGAGACGCATTGGCGTCAGGAAGGGACCCAGTGAGCGTCTGAGGTTGATGATGGACCAACCGTTGTTTCTTCGTCGGCTTATGTGGGGAATTATCACTGGATTTGCCTGGGCCCTTATATCGCAAAGTCCCAATCCACGATCAGTGCACTTCGAACGGAACGGACATGGTCACATACCTTGACGCGTTTCTGCACAAGCTTTGCAGGGCGTTCACCGGGGTCAAAGACGCAGTCCGGTAACCCAGAGCTGTGGACAATGAGTTGAAATCGAGACACGCGACCATATCAGCTTACGAACCTCTTGATGTGTCGTACAACAATACCCATCTTAGCTTCATTGAAGTTTTCCCAAAGCTTGACCATTTTAGTGAACTCCGTCGTTGGATAGGATATATCGAGTCGCCGAGGACCAGTGGCGCCCGCTTTAAAGAAGTGAAATTCGTCAGCGCTACTCCAAGAAGTAAAAATACCGAGGCATGATTCACGTTGCTTGGGTTCTATGGCAAGGCCGATGTAGAACGTCGTGGAATACACGGGACTTGCACCTTCCTTGCCTTCAGTGTCTTCCTTTTTCCGGTTGGCAATGGCATCCGAGATTTCGCCCTGGGCCACAGCCTGGATCTCTTCTTCCGAGAGACAGTAGGAGACTTGCTCGAAGCCCTTGATGAAAGGATGGGCTAATGTCAGAGAATCGACATACTCAAGCTTCATCACCAGTTGTCGTAATCTTGATTCTACGGTACCAGACCTAGCAATATTGCTTTGAGCAGTCGTGGATATGATAAGAGGAACGAATCACACACCACTTCATTTGTAGTTCGGGGTCGCCGGTCGATGCAATAACTTGAAGATAATATCGATATTTATGGAAAAAATCGTGTTTTTCAAAGAGTTCAGACCAAGAGGCACGTCCTATGATGACCTTGTCGACGATATCAGCACCTAACAACCAATGAGCAATCAGTCGAAGGAATAGCTCCGTCACCGACCCTTCTTAAACTCTTCGGTCATGATCATCTGGGTAGATGCAGTAACATTATGTGTAGAACACATAGCAGGATATGCAGGGGTAATTATCGGCATTCGATGAGATCGGTCTCCGGGGTAAAGCTTGGGATTCCAAACGCGGACCTGCAAAGGTCCCTCCTCGATTTGTTTTAATAATACAGGTTGAGGCCATGACCTACAGAGCGTTTATAAGACACTGCGCGCAGCCAAGAAGATAGAAAGACTTACCATTGATACATGATGATAAAAAAGCGGCTCACAATCGCCCCGGCGATTGCATTAGGATAGAGCTGACATATTCTGGCGACGAGCATGGCCCATGCCACACCACCAAGGAATCCATTGACATTGGAATAGATGGCTCTCCCTGGAGAAACCGTCGTTATCACCGTTTTTCGGCGTTCATGTATGATTACTAACGTGTTGCCCAGAGCTTGATACACCGGAGGGAATCACGGAACACTTGAACATTTGGTACCAACCGCAATATCTCGTCAGTTACACGTGATCCTGTCCAGGCATTAAAAAAGAAAAAGGTCTTCCAGCGAACGGCACAACTCACCATTGAGACTCCGCACACATCTCTCGTCCAGATTCCGAAGAAGATTATCATCCGCAAGAGACAAATCGTCTGGTATTGATGAGAGCGCTAACCGTGCCATCAAGAAATCAATCGGAATCCCGGATATCTTGGTCTTGACGATTGGTACATATGCCTCTGGTACTCCCTGAAAGACGGTCACTGGTGCACTTCATAAATATCATAGCAGCCAAATCACGCACTGAAACCTCCATAACGCCTTCAGCCTCCCTCAACATTGGCTCAAAAACATCGAAGAAGTCCTCTCGTGAAACATGTTTTGGCACAACACAAAGTGTGTCAATATCAGAACCAGGTCCATGTACGCCTAATCGATAGGACCCAAAGGTAAAAATTTTACCACCCGCAGCGTTCGCTGCAGCTTCAGAGAGCCCTCGGGATAGAGAGACTGTCCGGACAAATTTTTTCACTAGAGCAGCGACACGACCCAACACGATTTCCCTAAGAATTGAAGAGTTGAGGACGTTTAGATAATTGTGGCAATTGCGGCTAAGGCAGGGACAAAGGGCTGTTGACGGGAGCACATTTCCCCGATGCTTTTCAAAATGAAACACTGGGATCGGAAAACACGCGAGCCAGACACGTCGTACAGATGAAGGGCTGTAGTCACAGAGAAGCTGGGATCACGGCCTCGTCCTGGCGTCGGTCGGGGATGGACATGCGGCCCAGGGTTGGCGGACACTGAGGATAAAGGCTCACCTTGTCCGTGCTTCCTGCTCAGACTCGAACGCATTTTGTCTCCTCAGCTCCTCCATGAGCGTTACTGTTACCTCCTTTTCGCGTTCGCTTGATTCACTTGTCGCAATGGGCGGGGTAACTCCATAAAAACTGCGGAAAAAAGAATTTGTCTGCGAACTGGGCTGCGGAGAATGCAGCATACTTACCCTTGATGGCTCGCCATAGGTTTCGCGGTTGATTCCAAAGGCTTCAACTGCAAGATGTAAGGTAAAATAATGGCAGAAGGAGGGGGGTGAAGGATAAGCTCGTCAACAACGAGGACGAATGTCACCGATGATTCTTAAGCTAGGGCGCAGTCACATGACCCAAGGAGCCTTGTCAACCTCAATTTACAAAACTCCAACAAAACTCCAAGATTGAGAGCATGCATGAGATCTACTAATAGATAGATAGATGGGATGTAGCTGAAAACACTAATTCACCCGGGGATAGAATATGCTGAAATATGATATGGCACAGTTCACAAGAAAATTATATCAATCATACTGCTCGATGCGGCGCACGGCGGGCGCTTCACTGCCTATTCATGATCCAGCCACACAGCGCCCCCCGCAGCGGAGATGTCAAGATTGGCAACAATAAGTACCTGCTTTCGATCAGCTGGTGAGGCCTTTCAAGGGCTTCAAGAGGCGTTTGATAGAACTACCGGGCCGGCCGGCATCCTCAGGACCGCACAGGTGCTTGTTCAGCTCTGGCCTGTAATTGGCCGTCAATTGGGTCGAGATCTGGCCTCCTTTCAACGCGTGAAAGGAACGATGGATATTATTGAAGTCACAATGTACCTCAACTTTTTGCATCACGAAATGATGATTCGCGCCGCAGCTATCTACCTGCGTGGTACATCTCATGCTTCAGAAGGAAATACATAGGTATTCAATCAAGTACTCACATGTACTTACAGGTGGAAGGTACACTCCAGTTTGAAAAAGCGAGGCTGACGACAAGTGACATCATTCCATAAAATATTCATAGCGTATGACGCCGCGGTGTATTTTCAACTCTCATCATGCCGCCTAGTCCTGCCTTAAGCCACAAACCCCCACCCACCTTTCATCCCACGGCCCACTCACCAACTGCAGGCACTATGCGGTCCCCACGTATTCGTCGCGCAAGTATTTCAGAATTTTCCGGAATGTCAGTCATGTCCGTACGCGCAACCTCGCTCGACGTTTGTGAGTATGTTTATGGAGAGAGTATCATTTCGATGGATGCAATCAGTCGGTTTTACGAACCCAATGCTAGTGAGGCCCATTTCTTATACCGATCGCCGCCTGTGGCTAATTTTTTCATTCAGTGTAAGTCTCTAGAATGGTCCGCATGACAGGTGTTTACCTGCACCACCTCAGCTATGAGAACCCGGTTCTAACAGCAACTTCTCGATCAGTAATCGCTGATATTCATCGAATAGCTCGCCAGTTGAGCTCAGTTGACGTCCCCAGACCGTTTGCCATGGTCTGTACATTGTTCCGCCTGAAATTACCAAGATACGCACAAAGGGCGGATCCTCTTTTTCATGGCTTACGCATTTGGACTGAGATGGGGGACATATGCGAGAGTGAAAGCTTTGGTGAGTGACAGATAAATGAGCCTAGAGGAAGAAACGTTTACTGTTGTTTAGATGGACACAGGAAGACGATCGTAGAGCACACGCTCAATATTCTGCTTCTTCCCGGGATCCACTGCACGGGGCATAGGTTACAAGGCGCTGCCGACTCCCTCGTATCTGCCCTCGGCTCTCCATCCACTCCGCCCCACCACTCGTCTACTCCTGCACTTCGCGTTCCCGGAACAGCACTCTCCATACCCTCGCCCTTCCATTTCCAACTCCATGTAATTACCCGTCTCTTGTTCAACGAACAGGGTCGGGTCACTCACCACCGAGACTTCTGGGATGCGAAGGACGTCATTGGTCTTATGCCTGGTGTCTCCCTGGCCCAATGGGTCGGTACTCGACTTGCTGCCATTGGATTATCGTATCTTGCCAAAATCTGGACGCGGGAAAAGTCTCACTTCTGCGAGCAGGCCATTTTGGGTGAAACGCCAGATCTTGAGAGGGGAGAATCTGCTCCAGCCTACATCAACGCGAGAAGGAACGCGCTTGGGTTAGACGGCGTTTGACGGTCTCTTGGATTCGACCGCGCTTGACGGCAGTGCTCCATTCTCGTCTTTCAATTGGTGGCGAAAGCATGGAGCATTCGATGGCGTGATCTGTTATGGGGGCTTTGGACGCAGCGTCAAGATAGGCACCTGGCTAAGGCTTCAAACCTACCGCATGGTCTTATGACCTGAACCGGGTGCGAACTTCGCATGCCTCTCGGCTCAATACTCACGATTACCTCGGCCTTACATGGATCTCAGAGATTCTGACAGTTCGAGGGAATTTAGTTAATACGCGATCGAAGCTGGTCGTATGAGATAATGCTGTGTAAGAAGGTGTGTGTGTGGGCATTCGTTGTGAGAAGTTGGTCTTGCGTCAGCGATAACGCAGCAACAGTTGTTCATGTTGGCTGATCGATGGACTGTTACTTGCATTTGTGGATACGCCGTGGCTTCTAGGCAGATGGCAGGCAGAACTCAAGCCGGTATGGTTTCATTAATGCGTCTGTTGAAGTCATTGTGAAGGCTGACATCATGGATTAGGACGTCTAGTTGATCCGTTGGTAGGGAATGCATTGTTTTACAGACATCGTAACTGTTTCGGGAGAGCACAAGGTGTATTGCTGTGCCGATGACCGATGTTAGACTGACGAAGCGGTACGTTATGGATCCTGAGCAGAGCTAATTCGGTGGGAGTAGGGGAGGGTCATGAGGCCTGAGTTACGCATCGGCGGGCGTGGGGGTTCCTCCAGCGGTCTATATCTGGAGACGTTCGAATCTCGGAGAACTCAGAACACAATCGAATTCCCATCCGGTAAGGATCAAGAGCCATGCTTCGAATTCGACTTATCTAATCGGTGCCTTAAGCGGCGGGATAAACAGGATACGACCCCATATCCACATACCAAGCTCTGCACTGATGTTCCATAGCCATCCTGGGAACATTAAAACTTAATTGGGTGCAATGGTGTCTGTCAACGCCACAACTCGCGAAACCACCGCTGTTTTTTGAGCTCGCCGTGTTAAGTTTCCACGATGTCTTCACTTTGTCATATTGAAAAGTGCTTTCGGGCTCCGAAGTTGCGTTCCTTGCTTCAGGTCCACTATCTCCCCAGTTCAACCCTAATTGAATCCGAGCTCAAGTGACGCCGATGGCGAAGCATGCGGGCAACGTCACTATCACTGTCACCATGCTATGCCGCCGGATCTGGCAGATTGAATATTAACAATTGACAAGTGCAGACCATGGATTTGGATACCTGTAAGTTCACCGTATTCAAAATTACGAGCACAAGTGTCGTTGTCGACGAATTACCAGAGATCTAGAGACACGTACACGTTTCTAAGCCCCTGTGGACACGAAGAGGTCAAAACGTCATCGTCCGCAGGTCTAGAATTTGGTTCTCCCTGACAGACCCGTCCATCTCATCTCCGACTTCTGGTACACACGTATCTGGACTTCAGAGCACCAGCGGAACACCAATCCTCCTCGTCGTCCGGGATTCTGACTTATACCCTTCATGGAACTTCATACGCAGGGCTGACGGTATAAGCATCGCTCCCTCGCTTTTCGGAAGCCCATCTCTAATCGCATGAAGTAAGGCCGCGAGTCCTCTTCTCACAACATAATCTTCTGGCCCTCGTATACGTACAAATGAATTGCTAGCTAGCTGTTTACTGTGCCCGTGCACATCGGCCGAAGTCGTCCCACACCCATAAATATTGGACTATGGGGCTCGAAGGCTATTGAACAGTGCTGTGAGCGCGCTCGTCGGCGCTGTAGATACGGGGTACATTGCCCACTGGTGCGCGTGCATATGGGCCACAGCCCCATGGTCTGGTGTCCTTGGGAAGATAACTACTTTCCAACCCCTCTCCGACGGCGATACTTCATTCAATGTACTTCTGAATCTTCGGTGTTTCATGCTGAGACCTTGTGACTTCCACTTTGACCTCAGTTGGCATGTTTGTTCAATTCAGTGCCTCGAGCTTCTTCCTGGGAGGAGCGTCACGCAGAGCTTCAATCATTTCACACTCAGCGAACAGCGTCAGACTTTTCATTGTGTTCCAGCTTGACTGCGAAATTGGCAGATATCTGATAACGCAATTGCCATTCGCCTTGGAAGCTCGATGGAAGTCATACCAAGATAAGAAAGCCGTCAAAGAAATGGGCGATACAGGCAATATGCACAACGCAATAGATGTCCTATCTCGGGACCGGGAACCACCTAAGTCGCCACATAGCTTGGATATGTGTTTCGGCGTTTCGTAATGTCGTCCTCCTTCTCTCCGTTTTTGATATACCGCAAGGCACGTCTGTAATCCGGCAGATGCTTACTGTTTCAAGTTGTCGAGCACACACGTCCTCTTCCAAGCAAATTCTTCGTTAGATAAGCCTGTGTAGCAGCAAATTTACAGCAGTATTTACCACCAACCATCGCAAGCGGACCATTTGGTCCGTAAACGTTTTTTGCAACCCACCCGGTTTTCAGAACGATAGGCCCTTTCTGTAAAAATTACACAGAAGTGCGGAGAACGAAAGGCGACCGGCCAACGTCGCAGGCCATCAATGAACCACGGATAACACCGAACTTTGGCAGCGTCGGTTTTTCCGGGGGCCGCCGAACTAGCCTCGGGTATCAACATTAGACACTCCGCACTATGTCTATTTTTATTGATTAAGCCTATCGTTCTGAATGTGGCTGGAACTTCTGTCTTCACTGGCCTTGGTGTTCTATTCAGAAATTCCATTTTCGGAAACATCAAGCCTAGCTAGGGTAGATTGACCCTGATGTGGGGAGTTTGCAGCAAACTGCGAAGGCTCAGCTCTGCCCTGCAGGTAGCAGAGACGGTTGTACGTATGAATTACTATACCGCCTCTTCCACGCCCACACTGCGTCCAACCACTTGACGTCTGTGACGCTACTGGGCTACGGAATATTATTTAATCCTGGGGACGAGCAGCCATGTTCTTGACCGTTTCGATCGGCCTGCGGCAACTTTTGAAGAGAACGAGCAAGGGTGGAATGAGTAGCCGACATGCGAGAAGGCATATATAATATATGACAATCCCTTGAATCCGGCCTCAGGGTGGAGGAGACCGAGGAACAGGGGTGCGCAAATATTGTTTTCAAGTGGGGTTCAAGCCCCGTTGAGGAGTACTTAGACCCACCGAAGGCCCGCGTTCGACATGTCTGTGGTTGCGGCTATCCGCCACTTTACGGAGCCCCAGACCTTCTCAAGGACGGGTCGCTGGGCGGGTGGGCAGTGCTGGCAGTCTAGGTCGAAAACGGGTGCAGTGAAGGACTTCCTCATTGCACCCGTTTTTTTAATATAGTCTCCTCCGCCATAGGAATATCTCGCAATTGCCCGGTCTCCGTGGTCTTCCCGCGAGCAACGAGATGTCCCCAGAACGTGGTGAGAGAAAGAAAGCTTGTGTGATTCTAGAACCTCCAGGTGTGCTAAGTATGTAAACAACGTCCGGGCCACGTCCGGGCTCCGAGCGCTGAGGGTTACTGAGGGTCCGACTTGAGCGTGTACCAGCCGAGCAGCTGCGCACATACAATTACGACATATCTAATCCCCGTGCTTGACAGGCATCGGTCGTGGTCGTGGTCGAGCGACACGACACGACACGACACGGCGAAGTGCTAAGAGCGTCAGAGATGACGAAACGGGCGCGCCATACTTACTAGTTACCCTGGGCCCAAACGCCGAACGGCCGCCCACCGCCTAGTCCGTACATACATACGCGCGGAGTCATGTCGGTGCATGAAAGAATAACGCCCTTCCGGAATCCACGGCGTATGTGTCTGTGTGAAGCAGTCGCACGTTTACCCAGCACACAAGTACGCACACGACCGAATTCTTTTTTTTTTCTTCCTCCCCGTTCTCCGAATATCTTACCTTCTCTTCGTACATAATGAAATTTTCAACCGGTTAGCGTTGTGTGCTCCAGGCCCAGGGCACCGAGATAGGGGCGACTGACGTACATGGGCATGAGATGACCCGCCAAGTCCACGGCCCCCCCCAGCTCCCTTGTGCCGCCGGCGAGCCCGCCGCGGCCCGTGAGCCCTAGTCCTAGTATATCCCACTCAATCGTCAATTGTCGAACGATTCTGAAGCATTCTAGCTGTTCATGACGTGCTTTTTGTGTTTTCACTGCGGATTCAACTAACAAGGCTGCGCTCCATTTCGCACGTCCACGTCGACGTTCCCGATCTTAATTAATAATGGCTAACTCCCCGTCTACGTAGATCCTGCGTTGTGCCTGGACTGGGGTGCGAGTGTGGGTTCCATTGGCACTTTCGACGTGGACACGGGGCGTCCAACTCTATAACTCGAGGTACTCCACCCCCACGAAAGAAGCCAGCAGCGAGTAGGCAGAAGCAAAGACCCGACAGCTTTACAGACCGTGCATTCGCCGCCGCCCGTTCACGCTCGCTCACCTACACATCGGGGTCATATTAGGTCCGGGCGCCTCTCACAATAGCACACCCTCTGAAACTTCAATTGAAATGCGACGCCCATGTGACGGGCGGCGCGCGGGAAAGCCTGAGTCTAGAAGCACGCAGTCATCTGTGCCCCCAAATGCATAAATGAAATGACTACTAGTAGTAATTTTAACGAGAAAGAAGGTGAGGAGCAGGGGGGAGCAGCTAATTTCTATGTATCTCGCTTGAGAAATTTTTCACGCGGAGGTTGTAGAAAAACATGAGGTCGGGACTAGCGTCCCGACACCACATGGTGCTCCTCCACCGCGTGACCATAAGTTAACGTATTACTATTATCGTGGATCGCGAGGGTCGATACGCGAGCGCGCGTGGGCAAACTGAGCGATAAATAACAGAAGCATTGCATAAGAGCTCAAGCGATGGAGCAACACGAACGGGGCCGCGGCGCGGCGGGTATGTAGTGGCGCACGACCAGAACGTGAAACGTGGAGGAACGCTCCAACGCTCCAACTTTCTCAAAAAAAAATTTCCAGTTCGTCATTGGTTTGGTACTCATGAATCACACTGTGTCTGTTGGCTGAGCAATTTCATTCATTTCTTTTGCTGCTGATTGTACAGAAGCCGAACGTTGTGGTGTAAAAGTACGTGCGGTAGGAGCCTCTAATGGGTAGTAGTAGTGGTAGTGGTAACGGTTGGTGGTATAATAAATAAATAACGCCAAGGCATGAGGGCACGACAAGCGGTTGAAATGAATAAGTAACGTCAAAAAACAAATGGCAAACGTGCGGGATGAAAAACGAAGGGGAAAGTGTCCAGCGTCATAGATATAGAGGGGAAATCCAAGATAACGGCAGTGATACATCTTGCGGCTTTTAGTACAACGGGGAGTCGGCGGGGTCGCAAATAAATAGGCAACACGTGCGGGCGGGCGGGGCGGCGGGAACGGGTCTGCAGAGAGTGGTGGTATCGCGGCGACCCCAGGTCGCGATGGTGGTATGAGCGTCGGCGGAGTGGATATATTCTGTGGCTTAAATACAGTGTCAAGTTCATTTTGGGGCATGGGGGAGAGAGTCCTCTACGAAGCTGCCGGGATAGGCACGGTAATGAGCACGGGGCTAGACCCCCCGACGCTCGCGTTCTCGGCAGGGAGTGCGACCTCGAGCGTGCTCTGCGGGGACGCAGTCACGTTCTGCCAGCCGGCGGTCTCCTGCTGCTGCATCTCGGAGATGGAGGCACGGCGGTAGTACCCCTGCTGCACGCCGTTCTCTGTCGAGTGCGGTGGGGACGAGAAGTATGGGGCTGTGTGGGCTTTTCGTGGGGACGGCGGGAGCGGCTGCTGGTTGGGAGTCATCGTTGGAGCGATGTCCGAGAGCGGGGCGTTGGGAAGACGGATGCCGCCGTCGCGCGGGGGAGACTGGGAGTCGCGGGAGAGGGGGAACGTGCCGGGGTTGGGGGAGTTGAAGGAGGTCGGGGGTGCAGAGCCAGAAGAGTACACTGATACTGAGAATAAGCTGATTTAGCAGTGGCTCGCTTGCACGGGGGTGGCTTTGAGCAACACACCATTATCGTCCCAGTCACTTGCGCCACTGCCCGAGTGGACAGAAGACGAAGACGACACTGAGCTCCGACGGGCGATACCGAACTCGCGCGGCTCCTTCTTGACATGAGCCAATTTTGACTTGGGGCTGACTGTGCCCTTGGACTTGTTGCTGCGGGCCTTGTTGCCTGCACGCAGCTCGTCGAAGCGCAGAGGCCGTGGGCGCAAGTGGGTGCGCTCGTAGAGTCCGCACTTGTTGCAGACAATTTTGCCCGGATTGAGAGTGGAGCGGCGCCACGAGGGGGGCTCGGTGGTGTGGCAGTTGAAGCACCGGCGACGGAGGTACTGAGTCTCCTTGGACGCGGCGTCGTCAGTGTGTTGTACTGGGAGGCCAGTGTGGGGAGAAAGGTAGGAGGACATGGTCATGGGGTGGCAACCGGAAGATGATGGAGGGCGGTAGAAACCAGCTTGCTGAGAGGGGACCATGAGTTGCACATTATCCTCAAGCTTAATGGACGTGCTGTCGTCGAACTCGTGATAGGACTGGTGGGGGGAGTTGGACATGGAAGGGGTAAACGAATCCTGGCCCTCGGGAATAGACTCGCCATACAGTGAATCTTGACGAGAGGGGTATGGATGCAGGCCATCATGTTGTTGGTGCTGCATGAAGGGGGGGTATTGGTGAAGCGCAAGTGCATCGTCGCGGTCGTGCCTGACGTAAGGGAAAGTAGCTCTGCGCATAAGGGTATAATCCTGGTGGCGCTGCTGGTGGGTATGATGGTTCCAGTTGTCAGAGGGAGTGAAAGGCTGGGGCTCTGAAGGGTGGTCAAGGTATGCAGGCTGCTGCTGCTGCTCGGCAAGGTCGTGGTCGTAGAGTTCCTGGAGCAGGGAGCCACGGGGATTGTAGGGGAGATGAGGCTGCTGGTTCCAGTAGTGAGGGTCGACGGAGACAGCTCCGTCGTCCTGGTTGTCTCCCTCGGCATAGATACGAGGCTCTAGACGAGTGTCCATGTCGATGGGCTGCTTGTAATGGGGGTCGGCGACAAAATGCATGTCGTGGGGAGAAGGGGTGCGTGGTGTGGAGGAGGAGTCGGAGTAGGACGTGTAGTCAAAGTGTAGAGAGTCCATGTCAGGGGAGAGTGGCCGTGAACCAATCTCCTCCTCCTCGTCCTTCCCCGTTTTGAACCAAGAATACCACCACAGGGTCTCTTGCCTTTTTCGGAATTTCCATATCCCCTTCCCATTCCGGGGTTATCTGCCCAGGACCCCGCAACCACAGCCCCCAGTCACTCTGCCCTCCTCGAAACGCGTCCGCTATCTTGGGTCAGCCCGGCTCTTTGGCGTCTCGGCCCTCCCGGAATGCACATGTGCCATCCTATCCCCCGCCGCTACTCTGCTCCAACTCTACTTTTTGCACGTAAATACTCTCATCTATGCCTGCCATAAGCACTCCCTACTGGAAACCGCGGCCACTACTAGCGTTTCAATCCCAAGACACAGCATCTCCCTTCACTCCTGCCGTGCCACACTTGATTCTATTCTCGACTCTTTTCTTTCTTCTTTGATTGCACTTCGCGTTTCCAATTCTGCGTCAGTTTCCTCAGGCTGTTCCCACTTCCGACGTCCGTCTCCGAGCGTTTATCCCATCTATCATCGTTTGTTCCTAACACAACCTCACCTGTCGCTCATCCCTCAACGCTATACTGACATCCCCCATCTCTTTCTGCTTCTCCTATTCTTTCCTCCCTTCTCCCTTCGCTAGTTCCCGAGCCGAAGCAGTCTTGTCCGATGTGACGAGACCCATGACCAACCTCTCCTTGGTCAGCCTAGGGTCGCGACACACCGTGTCTTCTATGTTCGTAATTTACATAGAATATCCGCGCGAGCCGCAGCGGGGTACCGTGCGAGACAAACTGGCACACTTGGAGAAAGCGCCAAAAGGTCGGGAAGAAAGGTTTACGAACACGCGTATAGTTTAGCGCATATAGTGCCTGCCTGGCTAAATGAAATGAAACGGTTAATGCGAAACAGCAAGCCAAGGAAGGTCCAGCCTTTATCAGATAATCAAAGCAAACCCCGCACATATGCGAATGGGTTCTCTCCGAACTCGAGCACCACAGCCACTGTATGCACCTGTGTATATTCCAGACGCCCGCGCCACGAAGCAGAAGACGAAGCTAGAGCCTTGGAGCTTCTTCGCCAGGGGTGCTGACCTGCTTACAGTGCCATCGATCTAAGACTCAGAGAAGAAGCGGAAGCACTGTCCCATTCGTAGAGCCCCGTCTTACGGCAGCACTGTGGGGGTGGGTGTGAGAAGGATGTGGCCCAGTAGGAGGTCGGAGGAGACTAGCACCAATCAATCCGACGATACCCGTGCGCTGCGTGCGCACGGTGAGCTCGAGGTCCCCGGTCTGGTTCGGGCGTAATTCGATTCGTGCAATCGTTTTGACAAATTATTACAGTGAGAAAAGGCGTAGAAAGCGAGTTGGAAAGGACGGCTGGAACGCTGTGGTGACATTTATGTAACGATATTATTATAATGGAACGGCAGCCTGTGCTCGGGTGCTGAAGGGTGCTGCCAAATGCTCACTTATAGTCATAATTAGGAACCTCGAAAGATGTAAGTACTATTAGACCGCTGTAGATCGATGATATGAAGTGAGTTATCCAAGCTCCGCGAGCATGATGATGCCGTGCTGGAATATCACTCTCCTTCGTCGATCACCCGACACCGGCCACCATTAACGGCAGGACAACAACTACTACTTTTCTTTTGAGCACTAGCGTCATTTCTCGCACATCCGGGCCGCACCTCCCCCCCAACCTCAAACCTAAACTCAGTACACACAAAAGGTGCAACTGCTTACCGAACTCCATCCCACGATGCGATACCTTCGCGCCACGGCCCCCACCGTCCCTACCTGCGGCCCTGAATCGCCCGGCGACCGCTCGTTACTTGAGAAAACTCAACAGACTGCAACTGCTTACCGGACCCCATTGCAGCCCTGAATCGCCTGGATACACGCCCGGCGACCGCTCGTTACTTGAGAAAACCCAACAGACACGTCTTTATTCCCAGTGTACTAAAAACAGTCATCCACAGCATCTCCTTTACTCTATCTATATACGAAGACACCTGCTTTGTACTCGGATGAGTCCTCGTGGTCCGCCATGCCCCAATGATCACTCGCAAATGGACGGTTGGCACAAAGCACCCCCTCCTCCATAGGAATTGCGTAGCCTTGGGGGCAAAGCACATGCGTAACAGCATGCACACAGTCTCCAGGAGCTCCATACACCAAAACACATGCAAAGCGCGAGCGCGAGCGGCGCAGGTCGCTTAACTCACTTGTACTTACGGCAGACGAACCCGCGCGCAAGCCACAGCCACAGCCACACCCGCAGTCGCTGTCGTGCGTCACCCGATTGTGGCTTCCACACCCGCACACAACGCGATCGTCCTGACTCCTGACGCAGCCGTGTAACCCGACGCGTAGGCGTTTGCAGATAAGATCAAGATTAAGGTTCCTTCGTCCCGAGGCGCGATCTTAGGTGCATGGACGAGGCAGCAGACAGCAGATGACTATATCCGTGGGTGAGTATAATGTATAGGTTGCATGGAATTTTAACGTTAGGGACCTCGGGGGCCGGCATCGGGAAGTAGGGTGGAGAAGGGGGGTATTAGCGTATAGTATAGGAAATGGATTTGACGTTACGATGACCGCCGCAGCTAGCTCGACGGACAGGGGGAAGAAGCGGTATGCATACGTGTGAAGCTTGTATGTCTCTTCCCGGGTCGCATTCGCATCGGTTGTCGACATAATGACGAGTTCAAATTCCCTGTGAGTGTCCCCCCTCAACATCATATCGCACTCCCTCGAGCGTTGAGACGGAGTATAAACAGATGGCCCAGAGACCACGGAAGACAAAAGGGCAATACAGCGCAGAAGCAACCGTGGAAGTTTGAGCGGGAGAAGCGTCCTGCGTTCGGGAGCGGTGCTTTCTCGGAGCCGCAGCCCACCCGTGCTTCCTGGACCCCTCAGGCTCCGCCGCACTAAATCTAGAAGCAACCATAACGAAGACCCTGGGGAACCACTATTCACATTTCGATGCTTGAGTAAGTTGCATTGCTGTGTCGCGGTGTGGCGGCTGCCGTACGCGGAACTTGGATTGGGAAAGCGGACACGGAAAGACGGACACGGCTGGGTAGCTTGTTCCGACACGATAGGCTCATACCGTACGAGAGTCCGACGTAGGGGGACCGCGCGTGGAGGGGGAGATCGCAGCGGAGGGGGGACCGAGTGAAAGGACTGGTGCCGCCGGAAGTCGACTCGCAACGCTGATCTGGAGCGGTAACGGTAAGGCAATCCGCTATGCTTTCGAGCAATACTGCCGCGACGGTAAAGGCTTGGCGGTTGTCCAATGTATGGTTGACGACGGTGGGCAGGAAGATTACTTGATTGAGATTTGGAACGCGGCGGGCGGCGGCGTCGGCACGTGAAGGCTGTCCTCTATTTCTTTGCATAGTGACAGCCTTGAAACGACGATCGCGTATGCGGATCGCGCGTCCACATTGAAGCATATCCTCTGCCTGGTTTAGCGCTGCCTATTACAGCTGCAGCAGTTATAGGAGAGAAGCGAGTTATCGTATTTGGGTTTATCAGGGGATGAGGGGGGGGGCCTCCGGGCAGTGCGGAATTAGGCGTAATATTGAATATTCGCAGAGCGGCGCGGGGTGACTCCTTCTGGCAGACTGCGACGTTAGTCCTGGCGTTCCACGAGGATGGGATGCGTGAGAATAGTAGTACGGGGTAAAATTCGACGTGGGCGCGGAGAATGCTTCGATTTCCAAGTAAAGTGGTGTAAACGGTTTATAGAAGGTTCCCCGTGTCAGAACGAAGGAAGAACAAGGGCACACCGGGGGTGACGAGAAGCCCATTGAGAACAGGTTGACGTCGTTCTTTAAAGTTGGTCTCCAAATTTGTGCCTGCTAAGTTTCGAGTATATTTGTAACTCACCCCGTTTGACGGAGCACAGCCTCTCGATCCGACGCGTGGACTGTTTTTGTCGCAACTGCTCAGCGAGATCTGAGTCACCTTGGAAGTATATGTTCTTGCGCCAGATCTATAAGCGCACCTGTGGTAAATACATAAAGTTGAAGAACGCTCAGCGAAATGTCAAGCTAAAGATGCTTGTAAAACCGAGAATTGGGCAGCCAAACCATGAACGGGATTGCCGTTTTAATCGCTCATGGCGAGGATCTAGAAAAGATAGCTTGGTTTGAGTATACATAGGTACGGGCATTATGCAAATGCCCTTGCTGCAGCAGACAACGAAACGCACGCAGGCTAATACACGCCGATGCACTGGCAAACAACTCACAACGTATGCTTCTTTTTCCATTCTGGCATCCCTGCTCATGCGCGTCTCATGTCATTGTCAGTCAGGAGGTTTATCTCCCGAGCTCCAAAACAATTCATTCCTCACTGTTCCAATTGGGGACCGCGTCAGTATAATAATCCACCCATACCAATGTCAGTTTTTAAAAGGACATCCAAATGGCGCTGCTCGCCGGTAGCTTTTTCGCCGGACACAATAGGCACCTTGGGTAGGACTAGGGAGGGATCCCGCGAAGCTCTCGTCTCCAAATGAGTTTGCGTGCCACAGTCGAAATTCGACATGGGCGAGTCGCACATATCACGCGTTCAGGACGCAAAACGTTAATGAGCGTGTGAACGCGATCGTCATCTGCGATCGCGTCAAGGTCAGCATGGTTGCCCGGGATCATACCTCCGAAAGTCCGCATCTCCGGATATTTCCAAACCCGCCCAAGGGCGTCGCTCGTCAAGGAACGTGGACCAGTTTTGCATCCGTGAACAGCCGTGAACCGATGTTAAATTTATATTCCGTCGGGAGACGGCGAACGTGCCCGTCCTGCTGCCCAGATCGGCCGTCAATGACCCCGATATGGTAGAGAGATCGGCGCCGGAGCCTGGACGATCCCGCCCAGGGCTGTAGTGCGGGAAGCGTCTTTGTGGCACTGCATGCGGTACGCTGCAGTCAGCAGACCAGCGCAGACCAGCATATATTGCGCAATGCGCATTATCAGCAAGTCAAAAACATTTGAATGAGCAAGTTGAGGCTAAGACGCTACTCGGCGATTTTACGTTCTTCTGAGAAAGAGCGTTCCAAAACTTAAAGTCTTTCGCAGCCAGGCAAGAAATGTTTAACAGTCAAAGGGGTTAAGTACCTTGGGGCGGCGCATATTCAGCTTGCGGCTTCAAAATGCAAAGTGATAGAGTTCTGGGCCTCTCAGCTGAGCATCGCGGCGAGAGACGGTCTATCCCTTATCGGCGAGGGCGAGCCCCATACAGTGATTTAACCGCCGACGCGCGTCACCCAAGCTTCTGCGGTATTAGTACAGCACGAGAGGACTGTTGCCGCGCTCGTCTCGTACGGGGCGTCCATACTCTAATTAGGGCTCACATACGCCCCGCACACGTGAAAGTTCTGACTACATACTCTATACCGACCGTATATCAACAGAAAGTACTCATGCGGCTAATGGGAAGGGCATCCCACATTTTTCCCAAGTGACCGAACTGAGGAGATAACGATTACGCGCGCGATTCCTTCGGCCTGAGATTTCACAGGGAGATGGAGATGCCCTTGAGGCGTTTACCGCGATTAATAATAGTCCTTATCCTGCTCAGCGTGCATATCAAAACGGCATAAGTACCGCACTTGCCAAGAGAGGTACAACATGTAACATATAGTAGATGGGCCATTTTTGACATAGAAAACGTCCCCTTGTTTGACAGCGAGTGAGAAAAAATTTCAAATGGACAGAACCTCGGCAGCTGTATTACGCACGGCTGGTTCACTGCCGCCTGCTTTTCTACCGCGGTATAATGGACCAGCGCCATCGTACTGGAGTAATGAAGCTGAGATGAGGGAGTATTATATCAAATGTATACGGGTTATGGTCACCTGTGGAAGAAAACACTTCTCAGAACCCATACTTTATATGTGTTAACTTGACAGTACGGATAAGTAGACGTGGGATTGGCCGAGGACTTACAACTTGTCCTTCGAATAAGGATCCCAACCATTCATAAGCATCATAGTATTGAGGCAAGCTAGGCTCTGCAACGGTGGAGACGCTCCATCCACAGACATCCAACACAGCACGGGAGGGCGAGATGTCCAGTAGCTAAACACTGTAGTAGATCCAGACACATTGACACAGGCGGAGTTAAGCTCCTTTTATAAATATCACCTATTTAGCAGGGGCTCCGGAAAAGTTCTTTACACATAAGGAAACGGGGCCCCAAGCATAGCAAGACTTCCCTGGATTTCTGGATCTATTTACAACTCAAGAGGTGTTCAACGGTGATCGAGTGGGACTTGGAGGTGTCAAACAGGCATAGCGGTATTGTCGTCGCAAGCCACCTGACGTTGCGAATTTCAGACGACAAAACGTGTTATCCAAACCTGCTAAATAGAGTGTACTGCAAGTATCTGGTGTGGAGAGGCACGGCGCTTCACTAGCGGAGACGGCTAAGGTGCTTCCAGGGCTTTATCATATTTGGCACGAGATACAATCGACAAGGGGCGAGATCTGTTCAGAGCAAGACCTAGAAGTCCAGATGGGTTCGGTCCTGTTCGGTCAATGCCGCGACATTGGAAGCCTACGCAAATCTGGGGTCGTGTTAAATGTTGAGATCAGGTCACGTAAATGAGAGCGCTCACAAGACCTCTTCAAGGTATATACCTTGTCCTGTATCCACAACGCCTTTGCAGCGGGTCAGCCGGCTTGCCACCGTCACGTCCTAAGTCACTATGGACTGTAAGCTACAGCGGTGTCACCTTGCGGATACAAACAGGCGGAGATTTCCAGAGATTTCCAGCAGGGCAACCGGGGAAAGCGAAGCGTAAAAACATAAAGTTTCCCACTGATGTTAATGGGGTGGCATGTCGTCCGAGCTGTCTAAAGACTCTGTAGCGTGTCTAAGTCATATCGACGATAAAGGTCGGGCAGGTAGCAGTCATAAACCCTAGCTGCATACGACATATCTAACACGGAAATGAGGCGATCTGTGAGGCTCGATGCAGAAATTGCGTTTTGGGGTGCTGAGCTCGGCACCTTTCCATGTGTGATCTAAACTTCCAGGATCTCCAGAGGTCCAGCCCAAATGTGTTGAGTAATACCGCAAGTTTTATGACAAGCTAAATGCCTCGAGGTAGGGGCGGCCGAGCCGAGGTTGCTGAATGAGAGAGTTGGAGAGAAGGTGACGAACAAGGGTAAGTACCAATCTCGGTTAGATTGTTGTTGCGTGAACCAGCGTGAACCTCGGGTGAAGTGCTCCCACGGTATCTCCTCATTCAAGCTCAAGCACAGCGCTTCAGCGGCCAACTGGTAAACCACATGTCTTTCGAGCATGCTTCGGTTACAAAGGGTACCTTTTCAGAACAGTCACTGTAAACTACTCATCTAAGCATATGTTTGTGCAGGGCTCATGGTAGGCTATGGCCTAACCTCCATATTGGTGGGATTGTTCGACGTCAAACACTACTTCCACCTACAGGTGACCTCACAATCTTTTCTTCAGTCCCGTTGAAGCTTATTCGCCTTGTAGTTGGTCCCGCACTTGTCTCGTCACCACCAGGTATTGTCTTATGCGTTAGTTTGCTAGGGGACGTGATCAAGCCTGAAGCAGATCTTCCCAGTACTGGAGATTACCCCTCCACCTCTTGGCGTTCTCTAATTCAAGTGACCTCTTCATCGCAGAATTGATTCTGTATCATGCCGGAGTGAAGATTGAACGCCAGTTTGGGAGTGTCAAGTTTGCCGTGAGCCATCTCTTAACTGTCTCCTATTCCGTGATGTCACACCTTCATTACAGTCTTTTGCCCTGGTATCCACGCTTTTTGGAGGAATATTAGAGCTACTATCGCTAATGCTGTTCCACCGCGTTGGCCTCAACAACCTCGCAATGGGTCCTTCTGCGCTTATATTCAGCACATTGTACCAGTATTCTCGAATCGTCCCTTCTACGTACAATTACCGCATTTTCGGCATCCCTCTCAACAATAAAAGTCTGATATATTTGCTGGCTATACAGGTCTGGCTCCTTCACATATGCGAGGACGGTTTCTGATCCACTATTTTATTTAGACAGCCATTAGCCGTCTTCCCAGTTCTGGGGCTGTCGCCATTATTGGCCTTCTCGTGGGCCAGATCTACCGCTCAGACTTGGCGAACCTTAAAGCGTATCGTCTATCTCCCACCATCGTCAGACTCGCGACACGATTTTTGTTACCTTTGGTGGGATCTCTCCGCCCACCGCGCCGATCGAACCGTGCGCTCCCGGACGAATCAAGGGCTTCTTCCAGTCGAAATGCTTCCTTATCTTCGACTCAGAACGACGAGGTTATCACTACGGCCCGGCCTTCATCAGCAGCAGCTGCGCCAAGAATTCGTGATTCTGAAACTGGTTCTGACGAAGGCATGGGAACAGGTTCTGTGATGAGGGAGTGGGTGAATGAATTGACAGGGCGAACGGAGCGTGCCAATGCTGGTATTCGGGTGCCACCTGAGGCAGAGATAACACAATTGACAAGTATGTTCCCCGACATTCAACGAGATGTCGTAGTTGCCGCGCTTCAGCGCAGGTGAGCGTAACTTTATCTTGTGATAGATGGTTCACATTCAAACGTCTGGTGATTCTAGCCCGAACATCGAAGCAGCTGTGGAAACGTTACTCAGCTCTCAGACGTAGCTGGACTGACAGAGAAGTATGAGGAGCCATGTGAGGCGGTTTTGTAGAGATCGATACAATATCATTATCAAGGGTTAATCGGAGGGTTTCAGTCGCGACAGTATCAGTCAGATGTCAAAATGTCGCGGGATCCCTATTCATCATCCTCCAGACTCTCGCCTTCCTGTCCTTCTTGTTCTTCGTCATCGCCTGTGAAAGTTGTCAAAGGCACGGAGTAAAGACGGATCACGGGCTATATAAATGGCAAGTGTGTGAGCAATCTCTCTCTGTTCTGAGATATTCGAGGCCCATATGGACAACCACCAAGAGCGGTAATCAACATACCTTGTTTGGGTCCTTCACCAACACATACTTGCCCTCAGGCATCTTCATACACATATCCGTAACTGTCCTAACAATACCCCAGCCGTTAGCCAAGGAAACGTTGAGTTGACCAGCGAAATCAGTGGGACGCATGGACGCGGTGCTGAGAATGACATGACGTGTGTTATCGCGAGGATTGGCTCGGGAGATGTACCTGTAAGAATGCGTCAGCTATACAATCGCGATGAAACAGTGCGGCGAATGATCAAAAAGGGAACGAAAAAAACCCACGTACCCGATCTTCATGAGCTCAGCTCCTGCCAATACACTCTGGACAGTCCATTTGGCAAGTTTGCAGCTGTTGTTCTTCATCTCCGTAGCGACGACAGCTCCACGCTGGGAATCAAGCTTCGAACGCCAATCGGGAGCTCCGCCAGCACCCTGGGCTCGAGGATCGAATTCATTGAGTGCTCTAATCGTCACCAAGCCTTGACCCTCGCGTGCATTTCCTTGTCCAGGTGAGTATGCATCGACTTCAGTTCGGACACAGATCTTTATGTCCTCGTCCTCGGTAATGCCAAGGTCAAAAAGCCTGTAACGATAACCACACGAGGCCAGAGGCTCTGTCTCTTCTGGGCCATAGAAGGGGTTGGGGTGTGCCAAATCTACCGCGGGCGGAGGACTGTTCTCATTGACGGATTGAAATCCGAAGTTTTGGTTGATGTAGGTGGCTTCTAGGGAGAGTGAGGTTGCGGAGTTTATTGAAGGGACCTCGGGAACTGCCGTCTTTTCACTCGGGTTGTTGGGGTTGGGAGGGGTAGGATCCTGAGGTGGATCGGCCGCATTTTCATTAACGGTGACGGTATCGAATGGGCCGCCGTCCCGCTTGTCGAAGAACAGACTGTTTCCTTCTCGAACGATGACGATGTCCCATGGGTAAACGGATCGAGGGGCGCACATCAGGACACTGAGAATGACGTCTGTGGTATACACCTTGGCAACATTCTTGCTAGCAAGCTAAAGCGAACAAGTCGGAATATAAAATAAAGCAAATAAGATAGAAAGATCGTACCTCCTGGATAACAGGATCATCAGAGGTGGTGGTGTTATACTTGATACGATCCACCAACTGAAGGGGGCGTTCGGTCTTCGTAGTGATACGATCGTAAGATTTTTCATAGGCGAACAGCCGGCCGTAGGAGCCCCTAGAAATGGTTGAGTACAATGTAACCGGGTCTCGATGCGGGGGTTACACGTACAAATCTTCAGGCTCGTCAACCTCAAGACGGAGTTTGGCAAGCCGATGGAACTCAATTTCTTCCAACATAGACCATTGAGAGGAGATAATCACGGAAGATTCCCGCGTGCGGTTGTTCTATAGAGTAGATGAACACACACAAAGAGAAGGAGGTTAGAGGAAACCGGAACCTTCTCCCAATCCCTCCAACCTCTCCTTCCACCGCGCTGGTTCTGCCCCCCTCGACCAACAGGACCTCCGCGACCTCCACGACCGACACCTCGTGCACCGTATGAAGGTCCACCCCTGAAATTTCCTCTGCCACGAATGAATGGCCCTCCTCTTCGAGGTGCAGCAGGTTTGTTGTCGACAAGAGAGAACGATGATTCATCCTCGACATGGAAGTAGGCAAACGCGCTGGCGGTACCGCTACCGAAGGCCTGGTTTCCGTCTCTCCTGCGGCCGCCAGGGCCTCCTCCACGAATATTTTGTGTCAACGGAACGCCAGAAGCAGTCTGACGACTGTCCGATGAAAGATCATTCCAATCTGCGAACCGGCCAAGCTTATCAGACTTGGAGTACGGGGCATAAGGGATGTCTTTGAATTTGAACTGGTCAGGGGGGTTCGACGACGAAGGTCCCCATCCACCGTCGGAATTATCGTTGATAGGCGGCAATGAGAATGAAGCCATTTTGTGGTCAGTGAGCGATGGCTGATCAGGAAATTTTTGCGTTGAGGAGGGAACCGCCGTGGGAAAACATCTTCGGTTCACGCCACCACCATGAAGTGAGTCTCTTGATTTCGGAAACGCGTTTGGTGCTCATCTATCGCGTTTGGTACAGTGTCGTGCAGGAGATCAATAAAATAAACCAGCTAGAGCTTGATCTAGGTGTCAGCGGAGCGTCATGGCACGATGAATACAAGGATTCGGCCTATGTTTTCGTTGGCGGTCTCCACTACGATCTCACAGAAGGAGATGTGATTACTATATTCTCGCAGTGAGTCGCCCATGTATGTCTTCTTCTGGTATGTTGAATAACATCATTGCAGATATGGCGAGGTGATGGATTTAAACATGCCTCGAGATAAAGAGACAGGAAAAGCTAAAGGTTTCGGGTTTCTGATGTACGAAGATCAACGGTCTACCATACTTGCCGTTGACAATCTCAACGGCGCCAAAGTCCTAGAGAAAACCCTTCGCGTCGACCACGTCAAGAACTACAAGCAGCCCAAAGTCAAAGGTGAGGACGGGGAGTTGGTAGAAGCTGAGGAACAAAGCTTCAATGCGAAACCTGAATTGATTATGGGTGTGTTGATCCCCCTGCCGCTCTTGTTTCATTGTACATAACAAACGTATTTTCACAGACGGAGATGCCGAATCAGATTCCTCCGCTTCATCATCTCCCCCGATCGATCCTGAAGATCCTATGCGCGACTATCTTTTGTCAAAGAGGAAAGAGGAGAAAGCGCTAAAAAAACTCAAGAAGTCCAAATCAAAGAGCAAACATAAGGATGAAACACCGGAGGAACGTCGGGTGAGGAAAGCCAAGAAAAAGGAGAAACGGGAACGAAAGGCTAAGTCGGAAGGAATGCAAGGGGTGGAGAACCTGTTGAACTCGCTCGGACGTCGCGATAATTCAGGACGACCACGATCTCCTTCACCCCGAAGGCGATACCGCTCTCGCACGCGGAGCCAGTCACCAATGGATGACAGAGACCGCAGACAGCCAACGCGTGGTTACGCTCGGCCTCCTTCTCGTTCTCCTGATACTCGGAGCAGGCGCCCCATTGGGTCTTCGGACGAAGGGCGGCGAGGGGAGTCTTATGGGTATGAATCACATTCACGAAGAACCAGGGACTATGATTGACCTCATAAGGTGTACTCCTTCGTCTGTTGGGAATAATCTCTCTCAATCTAATACATACCTGATACATATCATCATCTTCTATCCGTCGCACAGTTGACCTTTGCCAATCAGACTTCTGACACGGTTCTTATCGGTGAGAGCTATTGAGAGCCTAACTTTACTATTGACATGAGTAAGGGTGAATTCCTGATCCATTGTTGGTGGTGAACGATTAGCTAACCGTCCTGAGAGGAACTGACCAGCTGCTGACAGCCACGGATATAGATTCTATGAAACAGGGTAATCACTCAATAATGAATACGAGAGACGGGTGAGTGATCTCCGAGCCTTCAGAAGCGCATTTAAGTGCCAACAACCCCACCAACAGATCTTAACATAGCGGTGTGGTGAACAGAGACCTCGTCGCCCTAAGGCTATGTGATTAACAAGAGGTATTCATGCAGTGGCAGATATCTATCAACAGTTGGCCAGTCTCGGACGAGCATCGAATGTCCAGGACACATGACCATTATGCGTCAATGACAGAGGGGAGAGAATGACGGAGCCGCGGTTGCAGGTACGCTGAAAGATGACAACTGGGGGTAGCATGAGAACGATGATTCCTGAGAAGCACACAGCGCTTGAAACAGGACGGGAGGTAATGTATACGAGCTACTGCCAATAGCAGCTGATAGCTCTCCGGCCCTTACATCCCACGATAGTGGAACCTCGAAGAATCAGATTCTCCTCTAAGACACTGACAAAGGGGTTGGAGCAGACTGCGAGGGTCCAATTGAAGAGCTTCAAATTTTGGCAGGTGCCGTACCAGGTGTCAAAGTCAAGCGGGAAAGCATATGTACGATCGAGAAACATATCGGCAGGAATAGGCGCTCAGAACGAGGAGATTGTGGCCTCTAATCGGGCTCACCTCCATAAGGTTTTCCTCCTGGTGATATTCATCAACGTTAGAGGCAAGGAGTTGGGCAGTGAGAACATTGAGTTTTTTTTACACGCGAACATGGTGGTACGCCGTCGTGAGTCCTCGATGTAACCACACAGAGCAGCCTAGCGAGAGTGTTCCGGGTTTCCCCCCGGAAAGAAAACGAAAAATTTGCAAAGGTTCGACGAGTGAAAGACCTTTCAGAGCCCAGATAGAAATCTATGTTAAAGAACGAGAAGGAGGTAAGTATCGACGAGTGTCAGATACCGGACGCTAAACATATATAGCCAATGAGTCGGAATAAAGGTTACTTGGAAGTCTTTACGGCTGCTTGAGGTTCGCGACGACTCGTCGGAGTCGCGTCATGAAGAAAGATCATCACGTGTGATCAAAATGAGATCACGCGTCACACACAGAATTTTTAGAAAGCCGCTTCGAAGACAAATCCAGCCCATCCATCTCGATGGCAAAGGGATCTCAGCTTAGCCAACTGAAATTGGCCCTCTCTCAAGCCGGTGTAACTGGGAAGCCCCAACAAGGAAAAAAACGAAAGCGTTCTGGCTCCGTTGACAAGGACAAGGAGAAACGTGCTGCTAAACTCGACGAAATCCACAAGAAATTAAATCCCTTCGATACCAAGGTTACCAAGCTAAAGCATGATGTCGGTGGACGGAAAGTAAAGGGAGTCGTGGGCCGGCCTGCGCAGAGCAAGCAAGCTGGTATCGAGCAGGTTCATCTCTTCGACGATCATAGTTATTTGCTTCCACTTAATTCGTCCGTGCAGCGTAAGAAAACTCTTCTGAAGGAGTTTCACGAAAAAGATCGTGCGGGAGGTATTGTGGATCGACGGTTCGGTGAAAATGACCCCACTATGAGCTTGGAGGAACGTATGCTCGAGAGATTCACGAAGGAACGACAGCGAGCGTCGAGAGGGACTGCATTTAACCTGGAAGACGAGGATGAGCTCACTCATTATGGCCAGAGCCTTTCTAAGCTGGATGATTTTGATAATGTGGGTCTTGGCTTGGACGACGACGAGGAAGATCAAGGTATGCAGATTTTTAGCCCGAATATCTCATTCTCACTTTCATTCAGGGCAAATTGACAATGAGATTGTGAGACATACACACTTCGGTGGTTTCAATGATGACGAGGAGGAGGATGAGAGTGAGGAGGCCAGTCATCATGTAAATGGAGAATTCTACGCGTCTGACGTTTACGATTAGCCGGCGAGGAAAAAGAGTAAGGCTGAAGTCATGGCGGAGGTCATGGCAAAAAGCAAGGAACACAAGGTTTCTTCCTTCCTTTTTCTGAAATCTCAGTTACTGGTCTGACAGATATATCTATCCTGTAGCTTCGAAGACAAATGGAGCGAGAACAAGAAGATACTGTTCGGCATGAACTCGATCAGGACTTCGATGCTCTACGGGATTTGATATACGCCCCCGATCCTTCGTCCACTGGAAGCAACTCCGTTCCCCTTGGACGGCCTGGTACAGAGAGGACATCTCAAACTGCTGTGCTGACCTTGCCTGCAGAGCCGGAAGAATATGATCAACACGTCCGAGAACTCGCTTTTGACAAGCGAGCCAAACCGAAGGACAGGACGAAGACAGAAGAGGAGCTCGCACTTGAGGAGAAGGAAGCGTTGGAGAAGGCGGAGCGGCAGCGTCGGAAACGCATGCTGGGTTTGGATGAGAGCGATAGTGAGGATGAAGGCAAATCTCGCGGGAAGCGGAAACGGGGAGCTGATGATCTGGAGGATGACTTTGCTGAGGATGATGAGTTGGATGGGCTAGGGGATGGACTAAGTGGGATTGCAGATGACGTCGGGGATGCAGAGGACTCTGGTGAGGAAGAGGAGGGAAGTGGTGAAGATGATAGTGAGGAAGGATCGGACGATGCAGAATCGGACGACGCGGAATCGGACGACTCAGAAAACGAAGCCGAGGAAGGTGAACACGAAGATTTAATTCAGGCCAAGAAGTCAGCACAGCGGAAGCCGTCGACAAAGGGTAAAACGAAAGAACTCCCGTTTACATTTCCCTGTCCTTCAACACACGAAGAATTCTTGGAGATTGTGGACAATGTGGCCGATGTGGATGTTCCAACGGTTGTGAAGCGTATTCGTGCTTTGTATCATACAAGCCTTGGTCCTGATAACAAATTCAAACTTCAGGTATATTTGACCGCTCTGGTTCTTATGTGTGGAAACTCAATTACTTTCACTCTTAGACCTTGACGGCGATCCTCATCGATCATATTCTCTATGTCACTTGTTCCCCAGAACCTCGCTTTACCCTCGTCTCTTCCCTCCTACCCCATATCAATGCCCTCACCCTGGCATATCCCGTTCAGGCTGCAGAGTACTTCGTGGAGAAGCTCTCTTTGATGCATAAAAACCTGAAACGTGGTCTTTCCCGAGGGGCTCTTGATCCGGAGGCAAAAATATGGCCGGGCCTCGCAGAGCTATCTTTATTGCGTATCATCGGCTCAACATGGTCGACGAGCGATCTTAACCATGCGGTCGTTTCACCAACACGGATTCTCATGGGAGCATATCTTGGTTTGGGCCGTGTGCGATCCCTACCCGACATCTCTAGTGGACTTTTCTTGTGCACATTGTTTCTTCAATTTGAAGAACTTTCGAAGCGGCTCGTTCCAGAGGCAATAAACTTCCTCGTAAACACTGTCTTACATCTTGCCCCCCATCAATACAAGACGGTGTCTTCACTTCCAGGCTCTTTTCCCTCTCCCGATTTCCGATCGGAACTATGTCGGCCATTATCTCTGAATGTCAAGACACGAAGCACAATAGTACCCCAAACAGCCAATCTCGCGACCTCGTTTTCCACGGATGGTCCCACTGAACAAGCGAAGACAGATTTCGCATCCCTTACGTTCAATCTCCTTGGGAAATATGCCGAAATGTATAAGAGTCTAGATGGATTTATTGAACTCTACGAACCCATATTGGCGATCCTAAAATACATTAACACTGCGAACATGGCCGAGGTGCTTCAAGTTCGTGTTTCAGTTTATGTTATGATCTTCGTCCATTATCTGACTACTTGATAGGCACAGATAACTGGTCTTATTGATACCTTTGGGCGGTTACTGAAGTTCTCGCGTCAAGCACGCCAGCCTCTTCGCCTACAAGCACACAAACCAATTCCCATCGCGACATACATTCCCAAATTCGAAGCCACCACCTCATCATACTTGCGCCGCCAGGACCCTGACCATGAACGTAACGAGGCGTCGAAATTGCGCAATCAATACAAGCAGGAGAAGAAAGGTGCTATTCGAGAACTTCGCAAGGATGCCAAGTTTTTGGCTGGTGTGGAGCAACAGAAGCAGAAGGAGAAAGATCGTTCTTACCACGACCGTATGAAGCGGGTTTTCGGCTCAATAGAGGGGGAGAGAGCAGAGGAGAAAGCGATGGATAGAGAGAAGGCGAAAGAGAAGAGAAAAGCAGGTCGAAAGTAGTGATAGGTTTTCGTTTGAGCCCTCGCAGCAAAACAGGAAAACACACAGTGACTTATCGCGCAAGGGACCGCAACACTCCAGCCAGTGAGGTCTAGCCTAGTACTTCGTCCGAAGACCCCAATTCCGAAGACGCGAGTTCTTCTGACTCTTCTGAAAAGTCCGATTCTTCTGAGGTAAACCTCTCATCGCCATCCCAATCAACTCTCTCGACTATGTTCTCCAACTCAACCACATCGACCCCCTCAACATGATAGCACCCATCCAGCACCAACTGTGACAGGATCATCCCTTTCTTCTGCCTCACCCTCAAGCAATCCTTCAAGAGCTCGATAGGATATTGCGGTGATGAGCCTATGACCACCTGTTTATCAAAGGTCCAGCCACAAATCCTGAGGTGGCGAAGGGGCTCGAAATTGGCTTCGGCGTTGGAAAACGCCCTAAGAAAACCGGTGTTGTAGAACCCAACGGAAAGGCTTTTGAGTTGACGAAGGCCGCCAAAACGGGTAAGCCAAGTCATCTCATCTCGATCGATCTCTTGGACCATTACTGATTCCAAGTTGTCCAAGAAAAGTGACCTAAGGATCGTTCTCGCGATTTGCACTAAGAAGGGGTATGAGCTCGGATCAAACATTGTATGAATATCGAGTTGCGGGGGATGTTGTGGGTCGTCTGGAGAGATGTCGGGCGCCGTCCAAACTTTGGCCCGTTCGAGATCAAGTGAAAGGGAGCAAATCGGTTCTTCTACTCGCTTTCCAAGATTTCCAGCTAATCCCTCGATGAAGGAGAAGTTGGACTTAGGGTCATAGTCAAACCCATAAGTGCTGTACACTACGTTGATACACGCAGTTGTTGGGTAGATAATATAGTTCAATAGAAACACACAAGTGGAAAGCGAGGATCGAACCCAGAGTTCGCAGAGTCGCGGAAGATTGGCAGTGCTAGCAGTGCTTCTGTGCGTTGGAGTAAAGTTGGAAATAACATGGAGCGCTTCGAGGCGCGACATGTTTGAGAGGGCAGATATGAACTGGTCTGCGGATGGGGTGTTGGACATGAAGAAATCATTGACGTCGAGAGACCTAAGGTTGACAAAGATGGGAGCTTGCCAACTGAAGCCACACTGTGAGAGCGTAAGGTGCGTCAATCGTGGGCAATCTCCAGAAAACAAATTTTCTGGAAGCTGATTATCGTTAGTAGCAAGGTCAAACGAAATGGCGCAAGCTTCCAGGATCGGTGCGGGAGAATCGAGGAGTCTGATGAGTTCCATGAATTCCTCGCGGCTGCAGTCCCGAGATTTGTAGAGAGAAAGTATCCTGACACGCGATAGCTATGTAATGAGAACGTCCTTCACGACTCGCCCGCTGCTGTAATATGGCATTTTGGGGTAACTATTGCTGATTGTCACCTTGACTGTTATGGGGACCATTTTGGAACGTGCCAGCATCTCCCGGGTCCAGGTCGTATACCGAAACTGGATGGTGGTCCAGAGACTTGGGCAATTCAATGCAACACGACGCCAATAGAAACACACATGAGTCACGCGAACCCAATGTAGTCTCGTGGAGTCGCCGGTACGAGTCCTTTGCCACAAATTCAAAAATTGTCGCGAGAAGTTCCGGTGGAAGGCGAGAAACAAGACTAAGTTGGTGTGAACTTGTGGCTGAATCGGGCGCAGCATTGCTTGGGCCCTGCTGCATACTACG
Source organism: Lyophyllum semitale (assembly GCA_018851285.1). Lineage (NCBI taxonomy): Eukaryota > Fungi > Basidiomycota > Agaricomycetes > Agaricales > Lyophyllaceae > Lyophyllum > Lyophyllum semitale. Next base: position 49,439 of record JABCKH010000012.1, on the reverse strand, counting down.
GAAATGAGGAGGTGCCCGTTTTGAAGTACTGTCAACGGCAGCAATTTCGCCTTCGATGTGAATACCTGACTCATCATTGGAGTGAGCGAGATATATTTGTATACGAATGAGCCCATACCTTCTATGATAAGTAGTACCAACAGGTACTAGGTGAGGCCAAAAGTTGGCCGCGCGCGCGACGCGGTGATCAGAAGCGAAAAGAGCGCGCTACTATTTGTGCATATTTGCACCAGTCAACAATCTCAACCGTCTACCCATGTCTTTCAGCGAGCGTTGACTGTTGTCACATAGCCTGCCTATCAGCTGCAAGCAGGTCGGCCGTTGGACCATTTGACGCGTATTATTGCTCTTCGCCCATCCCTGCGCGTCGATGACGACTATCACTGTCCAACCTCTCGAGACCTTGGAAAGTCTTCAGGATCCTGATTACTTTTACAACTATGTTACTCAACTCTTGGACAAGAATTTACCATTGGACTACGCGGAACTCATTACTTCCAAACAGGATATATGGGTCACTGTTCTTCTCGGCCTCTCACACTTCATGATCTTTCCCCCGATCTCCGAATCTTTCCCATGGAGGATGTTTTCACGGAAAGTTGAGATGGTAGAAAAATGGATGGAGCTTATCGAAAGGGCGTCGACTCGTATAGTGGGCCTCTACCTTGAAACGGGGAATCTTGCCCATGAGGTGTTGACAAAGCTGTTAGACCTTAGTTGCGCTTTCGAAGCATGGGATGGCCATGAAGATCATAGTGATGCAGCGTACACTCCATTATACATGAAAGAAAAGGCACTGCGGGTCATGCTCATTGTCGTTCGTGTCCTTGGAGACAGTATCTCGACTGCTGCGCCCTCAGATCGACGACTATGGCAAACCTTGCGAATGTTTCTTGTTGAGTGCCTCGACGTGATTCGCGGTGAGTATCATTGTGTATCTATCTTCTGCTTTCGATTTTAAAACCGGATATAGACTTCGCATCGCGTCTGAGCACCCTGACACCCACAAATGTCAAGTTCTTCAAAGACACTTACCTTTCAGAATCGGTAAGCAAACATGACTTACTTGTTCGTTATTAACGAACTTTTTCTTACCAGGACGTACCGACCTTTGATATCAAATTACATTCCCCGCCATATTTTAATGCTTTTCTTGTCAGTGGTCTAGAAGCCGTCACACGATCTGTTTGCCTTCGGCTACGGTCCCAATGGTTCTCGGCAGATTTACTCCGGCTTATTCCAGATACTACGCGTCTTGTCTTCGATTTCTGCTCTTCGCCCGCTTGCTTAGCAGTCCCAAATGCGCGCCGAAAACTGTTGAATCGAATAGTTGCCAATGCATTACCGTTCTACGAGATGCATACAGGATTTTGTGGACTATTGAAGCCTTTGCCGTACCGGCTATTGCAATTCCATTTACGAGAGACGCGAACATCGGACAGAGATGATACTGAGGTGACGAGGTTGAAAGAAGTGCAACCTGTTATCCCGTCTACTAGGGCGGAAGTCATTCAAGCTTTGGAGCTGCTACGTTTGGAGTCTCGGGAGGAAGCGAGAGTGGGTCTTCATGATTGTTTATAGTAGGTTCCAAGCTAACGCTCACGCATAGGCCGTCGTGATCTCGTTTCTGCGTGATAATATACCTTTTGCAGATCCTGAAACTCTGTCTGTTGTTAAAGATGCCTTTTCGACGATTGATCTGGGTTCTCAATGTGATACCATTCTTTCAGAACTTGAAGGATGGGAGAAAGTACGCGGTGGCATGGAATCCAACACCGCAGAGAGTTCTACCTCCACGATACCTGGATGGCGGCAAAAAGTACACTCATCCATTCAAGATATCTTTCTTCCTGACCACATTATGTGGTCGGACGAAGAAGAGGCTGCTTCAGACGATAAACTGGCTCTCATTGCGCTCGACCGCCTGAAAGACTGCACTCGAAGGTAAGCAACTTAACTCGTGACAAAACGACTGATTGAGAAGGATTGTAGACCGCTTTCTGAGACTGGTGTTTCCTCTAGAATACTCTTTGCCAAACGACTTGGAGACATCATTTGCCTCATCTCGCGCTGTGAGGGCCCCAGATGCTCTGGTTTACCTCTAAAGCAAACATTGTCGACGCTATCTCCTGGTATCGAAGGGGCCGTTCGTATATTGGATGGCCCGGAGGATGAAGTTAATAGTGAAGTACGGAGGATGGCTTTCGCGGCACTCGCCAGGGTCATTAGACACCATTCTCTGAAGCGAGGCAGAGATGGATCAGCACACGCCCTTGATATCATTTTCCGTGGTCTAGCGGACAGAGAGAGGAGTGTTCGTTTGAGTGCAGGGTATGCTTCATGACTCTTATACTTCTACGCATCCTTGACCTATCATTTCCAGCAACACACTGGGCGCGCTGATCCATACAACAAGTGCAAATGGAGACAAAATTGAACCAATATTCGAGCGTCTTTACCACCAGTTCGACACTGCTAAGATACCTGGAAAGGAGACATTAATCATTTCTGTTGGCTCAATCGGAAAGTATGTCAGTTCAAATTTGGCCGTCTCGATGGCTTCTAGATTCTAACGTATTCTATAGGACCACAGACACGGAGGTTGTAGGGCAAGTCTTATGCTTCTTGATAGCACAATTAGGGAATCAGAACCCTGTTCTGAAAGGTTCTGCATACATGAAGGTGAGGGTCAAGCTTCGCGCCATTGGGTCGCTTTGACACCTACTATTGAAGATCGAGGCTGTGAAACAAACAACTAACAAAACTATCTATTCCCTGCTTGGGCGTCATATGGATCGAGTTGCCCCATTCCTTGTATCGCGCTATTGCACTCAGCCCGGCCTCCTCACGGAAACATGCCGGCTCATGGGAATGTCGAATGCGACCTTCATTTCGATGACACGGCACCAAACTTATCCTCAGCTCTTCGGAAATTGCGATATAAAAGTCCTTCAAAGACTTTCTCGAGAACTAGAGCTTTCGGTGTCTGGTTTATATCTTCCAGAGGCGCCGCAGATTCTTGCGCATGTGTTCCAATTACCAGGTCCCGGACAAACCAAGAAAGCTCTGGAGTTCATTGAAAAAATCGTCGCCAGCGACTTATCTGAAGGGACAATGATTAGTATCCGAGAATTGGTAAAAAGCTGTCAAGTGCAGGTTCTCGCTGAGCTCGTTGTTGACATGGGATATAAGCATAAGGCTGAGGCTGTCAGTGTTTTATCCAGTCAAACGGTCGCGTTGTTCATTTATGTTTCTTCAAACAGGCCCTGCTCGCCCTAAACAAGGCCCAACAAGTGTTAGCCCCACCGAAAGCCAGCCAGCCGCCTCAAGACCTTGCCACGTTTCTCAAGCCACACACTCTTGGAGTTTTCTCCCAACTCAGTGACATGCTGCAAGGAGTCAAACTGAAAGTCTCGCTCGAGCGTAAACATGCAATTTTGCGAAGCATGGGTGCATTGGCACTTCGTGTTGGCAAAGCCATTAGTGATTATGCTCCTCAGGTTCGTTCTGCCATTCCGTTTACCACTTCCTTTTGTTTGCTGAACTCTCAGTTATAGTATATGTCTACATTCCAGACCATGGTTGTCGTCCAGGAACTATCGGAAGTGACTCTTGAGACATGGCATGTTTTTCTTACTATGCTGGAGCCAAGCGAAATAAAACCCTACATCGGACCAACAACGGCCGCATTCATATCTTCGTGGGCAACATTCAGCCCAGCCGCTCGTGAACTTGCTTCGCGATCACTGGAGTACATCATCATAGGAGTTGGGCACAAACTCAAAGAGCATCTCGACGATGTTGTCGACTTGTCGACCATTCCTGAAGTTCAACATCTCCATAACCATTTAAAACATCTTCGAAGGACCTGGACCCCTAGAGACCATCTTCGACGAATTTTAGAGCGCTGCGCAAGCGATAACCTAGCTGTCGCCCTTCTCTCGATTTGCGAATTGAAGACATTCTTGGCCACTGAGTACCATCTCATTCGTCAATTTGCCTCGGGTGATATATTCGATCCAGTGATCGGACAAATCATGACAACTCTACTTGCCGCATCCTGCCGGGACGGCGATGGTACAGAATCGCTGAGACTACTAGCATTCGAATGCATCGGTATTCTTGGAGCCTTAGATCCTGATCGCCTTGAAGTCAACGTCCGTGATTCAAGTATGGTCGTTTTAAGCAATTTCACAGACGAAGAAGAGGCAATTTCTTTCTCGATGCATCTTATCAAGGACCTTCTCGTTGGTGTTTTCCGCGCCACGAGCGATGTTGTCTACCAGAGATATCTTGGTTATACACTTCAGCAACTATTGCGAGTATGCCATTTCACGCCTTCTCTGATCGGGGCAGGCGGTGGCGGACCCCCTTCAGTAAAGGTACGCAATCGATGGAACAGTTTACCTAAACACGTTGTGGAGACCCTCATTTCTTTGCTGGACTCAAAATACTCGTTCCACCCGTCTCCTACAATGCATATCGAACACCCTGTGTATCCTACTCAGTCCACTTACCGGGAGTGGATTCAGCTCTGGACTTGTCATCTTATCGATAAAGCATCTGGACCAATGGCTTGCAATATCTTCAGTTCTTTCCCTCCCACCGTCCGGAATAAAGACGTCGTCGTGGCATATCATATACTTCCACACTTGGTCCTGAATATCCTGATTTCTGGCCATGAAGACGACGCCGAAGCTATCCGCGCCGAGCTATTGACTGTTCTGCGCGACCAGGTCAACCCTGACAGCGAAAGTGCCCAAGATAAAAAGCTGCTCAGTGCACAGGCATGTTGATCATAAATCAATCGTCACAAAAGCTGACAGGCATGTTAGGCAGTATTCATGATCATGGATCATCTTAACAAATGGGTTCGATTGGTGCGTCAGAACGTTAGTACCAAGAAAAGCGAAAGCAAAAGATCTCGAGACGATCGAGTCGACAGTAAAGCGGAGGAGCAACTTCTACGAGTGGATTCCATACTTTCGAGCATTGACCAAAACCTGATGGCGAGGGCCGCTCTGCAGTGCAAGGCCTACGCGCGATCGCTTATGAACTTCGAGAGACAGATAGTTGCCCTTCAGGAGCGGTCTCCCAAGAATCAGGATCTTCCTGATTACTACGAGCGATTACATGAAATCTACTCTCATCTGGACGAACCTGACGGCATGGAAGGTGTCTCGACATTGATCCTTTCTCCGTCTTTAGAACATCAGATACGTCAGCACGAGAGTACAGGCCGTTGGACATCAGCTCAGAGTTGCTGGGAAGTGCGGCTTCAGCAGTCTCCCGACAATGTCGACTTCCATATCGGACTTCTTCGGTGTTTGCGCAACCTTGGGCACTATGGTAGGCACGTTCTTTCCCGCCATGGCTTCACTTATTTTTGGTACTCTAGATACTCTTCGGACGCACGTGAAAGGTGTCCTGATTCGAAATCCGGATTGGGAGTCTGCATTGGCTGGCTTTCATGTTGAAAGTGCATGGATGGTTGGCGCTTGGGATGAGGTTCAAGACACAGTCGTGCGGACATCTGCACAAACCTCATCGATTGTCATGGCCCGGCTCCTACTGGCCATGCGGGCAGCCGATTCCGAAAAGACAACCGAATCGATTTCCATTGCTCGTTCTGTCCTGGGGGCTCCTATCACCGCAGCAGGGGTCAGAGGCTACCGCAGATCCTATGAAGCGGTATTGGATCTCCACCTTATGCACGAGCTGGAGATGATCCAAGGCGTGCTAACAAGCCTACCTTCCGACTCTCAAGCCCAGTCTCAACAGCGACGTCGTCAAGCATTGTCGGAATTGTCGGACGCACTCTCTGCACGTTTCGAATCCACATTACCTACGTATCGTACTCGAGAACCTATCCTCAGTCTTCGCAGAACGGCATTCTCCCTTTCGTACGTCTCTCGATGCTTCCTCATCTTCACGGATTGCTAAACGCAACAACAATAGCTCGGTACCACGTCATACGCTTGCAGGGGAGCTTGGTCGATCATGGTTGGCCAGCGCCAAAATCGCTCGGAAAGCAGGGCACTGGCAAACCGCCTACAGCGCCATGCTTCAAGCAAAACAAAGCAAGGCTCGCTTCTCCTTCGTGGAGAGCGCGAAGCTTGTGAAAGTCATGGGAGAACCATTGCGCGCCGTCCAAGAATTAGAAAATTCCATGAGACTATTGGGTATGCTGGAGGACTCACCCGACGTAGTGGATCTTACCCTTGACGATGATGAGTCGAAGCACATGAAAGCCAAGGTAAGTAATCGCGTTTAAGTTCATGATTTACTTGCGTTTCTGATTATCACTAGGCACAAATTCTTCGGGCGCGCTGGATGAACGAGTCGGACAGATTCGACATTAACCCCATCTTCAAAACCTTCACGAATGCAACAGAACTGCGGCCAGAGTGATTCCACTGCTTACTGCCATACAACTAGTCACTCATCACTTCCTTTGCAGCTGGGAGAGTTGTCACTTCCATCTCGGCCGATTCCATGACGAGTGCTTCAAGAATCTCTCCCATACTGAAAAAGGGAGTCGGTGAGTAAATCAAATCATTCCCCTCTACGTCGTCTAAGTGACTATTAGAGGGATGAAAATGAATCTCTACACCGTCCGCTCCTTTGCAAAGGCGATCAAGTTTGGGTCGAAGTATGTGTATCAAACTGTCCCTCGCCTCCTTACAATATGGTTGGACTTGGGCGAAGATCGAGCGGCAGCAGGGCTAGACGTATTCAAAAAGCTCAACGACATAGTTGCGAAGGCCATAAAGGATTCTCCCGTATACAAGGTGAGCCTCGTTGTCGCGTTACCCTTTGAAGCTACGCTGACATTCGGAAAGTGGTTTACCGCGTTCCCACAAATCGTGTCTCGTGTGGGCCACACGAATCCGGAAGTCTACAGGCATCTATCCAGGCTCATTATCAAAGTTATGGAAGAATATCCTAAACAAGCCTTATGGCTCTTTACGTCTGTGGTCAAGTCCACGAAACCTAACCGAGAGCAGCGAGGGAAGATTATCTTGGACCAGCTCCGTGTGAGCATCACGTTTGGCCTTCAGCTGACACGACTGACAGAAGCCTTTCAGAACAACCCTAATAACGCGAAGACAGAAATCCCAGAGCTCATTAGCCAATGTGTCGCAATGACGAATGAGCTACTCAATCTTTGCGACTATCATATTGACGATGATTCAAGGAAGACTTTGACGATGTCGAAAGACTTTAAACGACTGGCAGAGCTTGGGAAATCACCGCTGATCATCCCTCTTCAAGAATCACTGACGGCGAGTCTCCCCCCAACATCGTCCGCTGAGTCAGACCATCAGCCTTTCCCTCCAAACGCCCCAACTTTCGAGAGTGAGTATCTTTCGCCAGCTGATTATTCATGCTCATGCGCGTTGCAGAGTTTTATGACGAGATTGACGTGATGCGTTCGCTGGCCAAGCCACGCAAAATCACGATCCAAGGCAGTAATGGGCAGGTCTACATGTTCCTTGGGAAGCCAAAGGACGACCTCCGGAAAGACGCTCGCCTGATGGATTTCAACGCTATCATCAACAAGCTCTTGAAGGCGAATTCTGAATCGCGTCGGCGGCAGTTGCGTAAGCAGTTCATTTCATGCAAGGGTAGATCGACTCTTACCCCCTGCGAACGCACAGACATCCGGACGTACGGCGTCGTGACGCTCAACGAGGAGTGTGGCTTCATCCAATGGGTGCCGAACACGATCCCTATCCGGCCCATCCTTGTCAAGTCATACGAGTCAAGGCGCATCAGAAGCTGGGTATGTCGTATTTCTTTCCATAATAAATGATTGGCACGCCTTAAAATCTGCACCAGACCTCTGAAATGAGCGACGTGTTCAGAAAGATCAAGGACGCCAAAGACAAGGACGCAGCCGACCTGTATCAGCAGAAGATCTTGCCCATGTTAGGACTACCTTCACGAATAATTCAAGGTTTACTCACTTATGTCACTAGATTCCCGCCTGTATTCCATGACTGGTTCGTCGAAACGTTCCCGGAACCCACTGCATGGCTTGCAAGTCGAATGTCATATGGCAGGACGGCCGCCGTGATGTCCATGGTGGGCTTCATTCTCGGGTACGTTCGTTCTCTTGTAAACATCAACATATTGCTTCAAGTCTTATGTAAGCCTCGGTGACCGACATTGCGAGAATATCCTGCTCGACAGCATCTCCGGGGACGTCGTTCATGTCGATTTTAATTGTCTGTTCGAAAAGGTTTGTTCCAACTGAAGCTTTGGTGTGAAGGTATCTCATCAGACCAATGCGTAGGGGAAAACTCTAGAAACGCCAGAGCGGGTTCCATTCAGGCTAACCCAGAATATGATCGACGGACTAGGCGTGATTGGCGTCGAAGGTAGTGCTCAGCTCTCTCCTCTTTACGGAGTTATCAATTCACATTCTGTTTCTTATGTACAGGTGTATTTCGCATTGCCTGCGAGGTTACCATGCAATTGCTGCGAGATCATAAGGATTCCTTGATGAGTGTGCTGGACGCGTTCATCCACGATCCACTTGTAGAATGGGAGGATGAAAAGCGTAAATTGGTATGGAACGCCTTGCTGAGTGTTTGATGCAACCTGACGCATGCGGTGGCAGGAACGCGAGCCGTCCCGAAGGAACCAAGTCAAGGCCTCGGTCGATTTGCGCATGCTGGCAAAGAATGCCCTGAATCCCATCGAAAAGAAGCTGAAGGGTATATATTCGACGAGCAAAGAGAGGCAAGAGAGGGAGATATCGACGAGCAATCTGGTCCAGATGCTCATACAGGAGGCGACGGATCCGGCCAATCTGGTATGTTTAAACTCATTTGTTGGAAACAGTGACTGATGTCTCCTTAGGCTAAGATGTACCCAGGATGGGCAGCGTGGCACTGATAGTGGAACGTGTATGATTAAAAAGTATACCAGATTAATTCACCTCAACGCCCAATGTAATAGTACACACATTTATACAGAAATTTTGAGTTCACGACTGCTGAGGCGTCGCCGCCAATTGTTTTTGCAATTTCTCCAACTCCTTTTCCTTCTCGATTAAGATAGTCCTCCATCGCTCCTGCTCACTGATGACCGACTGTCGTGCCGCCTCCAAACGCTCTGCCTCTTCCTTTTCCAGTAAGGACGTGAATTCAGGTACTCCACCTTTGGAGGCCTCAAGGGAATCAGGGTTCGCAAGGTGGAATGGGACTGGTTTACGCTTGGCCTTGGGTAGATGGGTAACGGGATGGCTGGTGAGGATGTTCAAGAAGTTCTGGTACGGGTCATGGAAGACGATCTCGTCGTATTGCCAGGAATGGATAGGCCCGGCTTTGATAGCGACGTCCAGAGGCGGAATCTCGGGTTCTCCAGATGCGGTCCAGGGATGGAGCTTGAGATGGTGGTACACTGAGACAGCCTTTTCACCTGCTTCTGCGATGAAGGTGATGCGGATCTGGATCTCGAATTCACCCCATCTTAAGGAGGATATCTCAACGTCAGAACAATCGAATCGAACTTCACTGGACAAAAGACGCACCCCGTTTCTGTGACCTCAAAAGGCGGTTTATCAACGTCTGACAGGATGATCAGAGCGTGATGTCGTAGAAAGCTGTGAACAACGACATACTTCGCGTTGGGTTCGGATAAGTGTCGTGGAGCTTGAAGGTGACCCTTTTTATGAAATAGCTCAGGTCGTCCGCGCCACCGACTTGATCAGCGTTTTCTGGAGACGCGGCACTGCGGACAGCGACAGTCCAAGTGTGTGTGTGATCAGGCGAGGTAAGCGTTTCGCGTTCCTTCTGCGTCAGAACGGTTGCGGTGTTTCCATATATTATGGGACGGTATATGCTGACGCCCTGGGTAGCAATACGGTGAGCACAACGAAAGAGACGAGAAGAAGGGGGACGACGGACATACTCTGACACGGACGCGGTCACTGGCCATGATGGACTCGGCCTTGATCGTTTCAGCGTCGGCTGTCAATTGGTCTCCGAAAGTAAACTCCGCAACCTCCCGCTTTTTGGTCAACACCACCCGTTACAACGACCTCTGCCTCCAGACATGTTGTTCCTAAACCCTCTATACAACAGTGCGCGCTATCAATTCAACCATATCGCTCACTCTTAATTATGAATTAGAACCAAACCGAATTCTGGAGAGACAAAAGGCCTTCCAGGTGTGTGCATTACCCAATGTACAACGACTCTCGACTCATATCTGTCTAGAATGATCACAGGAAGATCATGTACAGGCTGCCTAGGTCCCAGCTCTACCTTGGTCAGAACTCCAATTGCCTTACTATGCTCCTCGACTAAAGTCTCCTTACACGACAGGAATTTACGGCGCCTCGTGGGTCGTGGGCATGCTTGGAACTTCCTATGGGATTTACTCCTTGATCAGAGTGAGTAGATAGTTATGAATGGTGTTAATACGCGCTGCTAATATGTATGTCAAGGGGAAGCCTTCAGAATAGAATGCGTTTATAGATGCTCTAAAAATCACAATACTGCGCGTTCTCAAGCTGCTACGCTTGCACAACGCTTTGAAGACCAGCTTGTTCCAGTAATGTCAAACTCTAGAATACCGCAGTTTCCCCTTGCCTGTAAGACTCGGAGTTCTGTTTAGCTGTCCTTCCACCACTCCATCATTCATCTTTTTCCCGGTATCTAAAGCTTAATCTATGATGCTGACTTTCAAGAAGATCTTCATGTGTGAGCAGAAAGGCAGTGTGAAGTGACCCAGTGATCACCCAACTCCTTCAAGATAATACTAACATAGACAGACTAAGGTCAATGAGAGAATATGGTTCAAACCAAGCTTTTGCCCCTCGCAGCGACGATAATCATATCAGACCTATACGAGGGCCCAAATCGCCACTTAGTAGAATCATCTGTATCAGGAGGTGGCGAGAGTGGTAAGTGGAGTACTGACCACAGCCATAATCAGAATCCGCTGATGACTCGGAATCGTCAAATGGGCTTCTCGTTCGCACAGATTCATTGCCAATACTGCTGGAGAACGTTGATGCTACCTCCCAATTCTCTAGGTCAACTGTTTGATGTGGTTCGGGAGATGCTATTTGTCAAACTCAAGCCAAGAAAGTATGAGATTTGATGAAAGACTGCTCACAACATCCAGAGTCGGCCAGATCACCTTCTCCCATCCTTCGGCCCCTCTTGGAAGGGGGGGGTGAACTAGGTTTACTTTGGTTCCTTTTGTGGCCACTTGGCCCGCCGCCGCCGCCGCGCCCAGGTTTTCTACCACCGTCACCTCGACCAGATCCATCACCACCATCACCTCGACCAGATCTATCACCCCCACCGTCACTTGGTCCATCGCCACCGCTCGGTCCACTGCAATCACTTGGTCCACCTCCATCGGGCTCAACAGCATCCAGCCCAAGTTTGTAATGAATGGCCTTTGCCAAACGAACCTCCTCAGAAGTATATTTGCCCACTGCAATCCGGGCTATCAGCGCTGCTAGGATGACTTCGGTGTGTATATTCAGCTGCCAGTAGCGCTGTTCAACGAAATCAGGATAATTCTGTGACAATGGGATCCACCCAAAGGATTCTGGGGGGTCGTCCAGTCCGACCATTGCTAAGACGTCAAATATCCGAGCTACGTTTTGACGCCCCGGTAAGGTCCCGTCGGGAGCGAGTACGAACCCATCATCGCCTTTGAGAATGGAGAGTGGAGGCAAGTGCGGAGTGCATATGCGAGATCTAGCCAATTTTTGTGGGTCCAAAACGACTATGGTATAGAGCGAAAGAAATGGTAAAATAGCCTTTGGATCGGGCAGTGATGGATCAGCATGCCCTGACATTGCGTGCCGGAGCAGACTGAACAGCTGATGAGTCAAAGTTAAGCCCATCCAGAAGTTCATACACTATAGACCAACGTGTACCTCGTGCAAGGGCTTTCTTTGGGACTGAGGAATATTGATGTAGCCCCGTACGTACTTCAATACGGGCAAGGAGGGAGAAAGGGCGATGAGGTTGTGGGTAAAGTAAGTAAGGCGGCACGTCGGACATTCTACGTCCCCCAGTTAATATGCCTTGAACGCTGAATGAGTTGTCTGACTTACGTGGCAGGCCGTTGGTGCTGGAACTCCTGTCATAATCGGGAGGTATGATGCCGACTTCAGACGCTTCAGCGATCTAAGGAACAGGGTATGTTTGTTGGGAAGCTTGACGTGAAATTTCGACGATACAAACCTGCTTTTGACCCTCCCCTGCAGCGGCATCAATTACATGGGTGGATTGGGCTTCAGGTAGTTGGATTAGACAGATTGCACAACGATTCTTAGAAGTATCACAAATTTGTTGTTTGATGGATGGGGAAAATGGAGCCGACATGGAAAAGGGCTCATTACTCAGGGAACATTACTGATACTGAGCGGATTTGTCAGCATCACGCGATGTGTAGGCGGCATTTCACGCGACGCGCTGTGTTTGCTGAACTTGCCTTTGTCGCGAGTTCACTTGTTCATTTTTGTATTGTTGATGACTGTATTATTACCAGATACTTACATGATAGTTATGAATGGTGTTAATACGCGCTGCTAATATGTATGTCAAGGGGAAACCTTCAGAATAGATGTGTTCATAGATGCCCTAAAAATCACAATGCTACGCATTCCCAAAACTCTATCAGGCTATTCCGGTAATGTCAAACTCCAGAATACCGCAGTTTCTCCGTGCCCATAAGACCAGGCGTTCTATCGAGCGTCCTTCCACCGCTTCGTCTTCCATCTTTTTTCCGGTTTGCTGGCTATCTAAAGCTTAATCCATGATACCAACGTTCGAGAAGATCTTAGATGTTGAGCAGGAAGGCAGTGTGAAACGACCCATCTTTCCTCCTAGAGCTGATCAATGCGCCCACAGATGACGCCAAGACAAGCGCGAGCAAGCAGCTTTCATGCTTCTCCTAGCACATGCCGCTCGGCATAGCCATTGTGTGTATGGGTTAGATCTTCAAACAAGCGCTTCCGCATCGATTATCCGCCACCAATGCTATGTTGTTGGTTAACCGGTTAGGGTTAGGTTAGGGTTCGGGTTAGCTGAATATTAGGGTGCGCTCAAGTTTGAATCAACTGTTTGATGATGATCATTCTGGGCGAATCTGCACATGACCCTTCAGAAGATAACATAAAATAACACTCGAAGACTCATTCCGGTATCCCTGCCTACATGCTCCCGACTCACGACCGTCAACGACCGATTTTTTATGTCTCCTGTCTCCCACTATCTTAAGGACGCGATGCAATCTTACGAACGTGATATATGTCCCGATTACGACACCGCGGTCAGCAGAAGGTTAGTTACATATTATGTCGATGCCCGAACGGCCTTAACCTCCCTCGATCAAATTAGCAATAGCAATGCTACCAATAACAGTAGAAATGTCCATTGGCCGTCGTCTGAAGAATCATCAGTAGCTCCGCTGAGGTCCGTGCACCCGATTGCTTCTACCGTGTGTAAACCGACCCCTCTCAAGTATACGACGGCCGAGCCCCCCTCTCCTTAGGCGCGAACGTTACGTTTACACATACAATCTCCTGGCAGTAGCGACCCCCCTCCAGTTCCTGATTTCGTGAGTCTAATACTGCCCATTAACGACAGCAGCTGACCGACAAGCCAGAGTTGAGCCTGCGTCAGGGAAACCGTCCCCTGGCAAATGCACCTTCCGACTATCATTCAAAGCAAACGGGATTCAGCGGGACATATGTGAACCCGCGGTCCTGAAGCTGTTTGTGAATCCTCGACACCTTGACTTCGTCGTATTGTAAGCGCTACAAGCCGCAGCTCTGTATAAGCGCCACCCTGATGCCAGACCCTCCAGCGTCTTTCCTGGCAAATCGAGCATTCCCGCCGGATCCCTCTACTCTCTCCGGGTCTGGCTGCGCGTTAATGGCATTGATCACCGGGTATTTGCAGACGACGAGCTCTGGGTGGGGAAGGACCTCGATTTCAATTCCATAGCCGACGCCTCTTACATGCGTCTAAAAAATGTGGACTCCAAGTCACAGGTCTATCATGGGTTCGTCGGACAGGCCCTTGTCACATTTATCTGCAGGTTAGCCTTCCGTGCTAAACTTACCTCAACGCCGCTCACACACTCCCACACAGATGGCATCTTGTGAACGAGAATCTTTATAAGTACTCGCTCGATTACGAAGCGAATGGTGTAGGCGGCAACCTGTTTGAAGACCAGAAGCTGCGAATAGACGGAGACCCTCGGACAGTGACATTCTTAATTTAGTATGTAACTTCCTATCTGAGCACCTATGCTGATCTCATCTCATGCCTGCCACAAGTTCCGTTCCCATCACCTCCGCACCCGTCGGCTCGACACATCGCATTCGCGTGTGGCTCAAGTCCCTCGTGAACCTGTCCGCCAACACGCCTTCTGCTCTCCCGTTTCACGACTCGTACATGTACCAGCGGATCTGGAAGACCGATGCGTTCAAGATCGGCGCACGGTTGGACTTTGAGTCCATGAGCAATAAAGCTACCATGGGTTTCTCGGCTGGCCCCCCGCAGACAATCGTTACATGTGCGAGGAGGACACCACCGCCCCTCGTATCCCCGCCTGGCGTCCCAAACGAAAAGAAGCAGAGAGGTTATCAATGAGCAACGTGAATCTGGGTTTGGTTAACTTATTCACTCCTTATCCCTTTCTTTTTACGATTGGTGTATCATCACAGACATTGTTGTACTACTACTGCCACCGCACATACGATTTCAGTCCATCTTATAATGACCATTAGTATACCAGGGTAGTTACGGGACTCGGGTCCTCAATTTATATGTACAGTTTATACAGTACACGGTGTCCATGTTGTACAAGTTTATAGAAACCCTCGACGGGGCATCTTTGATATCTGCATCAAACCTTGACTTTTGCAGACAGGAAGTTGTTCCACTCCTTGTTGCCCCAGCTGCTAGAGATCTCGCTAGCTACTAGCCCATCCCATAGGACAGTCGGAGAGACATGGATACTGTTCTGCCTCGAGAACTTGACTGGAATGACGTCAGTAGAAGTTCCTCAGAGGTATGTGATAATGTGCAAGGCTTGCCTGTGTACTTGAGATCATCGGTAACGGCATTGCCTCCGTTCGGGGTGCTCTTGAGTTTCAGGAGATCTCTAAATTCTTCAACGGCTTCGGCTGAAATGACCTGTGCTGCGAGTTGCGTGAGGCTTTCGCGGACCTGCATGGGTGTAAGGATGGATGTAGGGATGTCGAAATAGTCGCCCTGTTTCTTGAAAAGCTACAAGATGAAATCAACGGTAAGGTCGGTACCTATAGGCTCCTAATAATATTTACCAAAAGACTGTAAGGCCAGAATTCAGCCGGCGACGCTCGCGCCACCTAGAGGCACTGATTGTCAGCACTAGCCAGGGTATCCCAGGAATCAGTACACACCGCAAGAGCAGACTCGTGGGTCAAAGTCGAGGATGCATGCCACGGCTGGACCTGGAGCCTGATGATTATCTTAACTTTACCCGCATATTTTCCGCCTGACGCGAGAAGAGGTTTCAGAACACTGTCGATTGCTAAGGCCATTTTGGCACTAGTGAGAAGTTACTAGAAGACCGGTAGACCAATATGACGCGTATTTGGCTACCTGTATGGGCAAACATAGTCCACTGTATGCTTGAGATGAGATTGGAAGATGGCGCATATGGTGAGCTCTTACGGAAGATGTCGAGGGTGTGCGGCGCGTCGAAGGTGCCAGCAACAACGAGGGGGCGGAGAGAAGGTTGAAGGGCCATTGAGGTGCTGTATTATTGTCGTTGGGCTTGTTGTTTGTGTTGGGCTTGCAGTGAGAAGACAGAACACGATTGCGCGATCAGACACGATCGTCATAATGAGGCGATAATTGGACCCGTGGGATGCACCAAACAGCACGTGTCCCAATTTGGACAGAGTTCGCGTTCGACTTCACGGGATCCTGAAGATCCGCCCACAATTTTGAAACTGAAGCACCTTTTGCCTGAACATTCAATTTTCCGGATGCCTCCTTAGGCAGTTCGCGGAAGTTCTAGATGGCACATCCATTTCATTATTTACCTTCTAATATACCGTCCCCATTATTATTATCCATAGGTACTGCTTTAGATACTGTATACGTGTGCGTCCGCCTATGCTCGCGACACGGTTTGATAATTATAATGTTTGTGTCCGTTTATACTGTCCATTAAGTCCTGATCTATCAGTCTCCACTTTGGCCTGGAGGAAGATTGTACGAGGCTTTGCTCGTGTATGATTAAGCGAGGGGGACGGCTCAGATCCATCTATAAATGACAGAGGAAACATGTCCGTTTGTGCGAAATGATGAGCTGTATCACCAGCCAACCGCCCCGTTTGAAGCGGAGCAATTCTATAAGCGATGAGTCCTCGCCACCACGTAATGTTAAGAGCGAATGGTCGTACCGTTTTTTCCTGGCGCCTGGTTTCGGAGTATATCAACGCTAAGATCAAGAAGACTTCGTCTGCCTCGAGAGCGGCCTTCGCTAGCAGCAATGATGGAGGTTCGGCTTTGCCAAACAGAAGCGGGTGGGCTGCGACCAAGAATCGGGCTGCAACTGACCTTTGGTGGTCGAGTGCGGTGATCTAGGCGTCGATGGACGAGATTAAGCAAAGAAATGCACTGAAAATACGATAAGCAGACCTTCCAGCCTTCTTCGATGTCATACATGACCTCGAACTCCTTCCCTTCAGCTGACCATTTCCAATAACGATATCTATAAAGATGTTCCAAAGAACTGTCAGACAAATATACAAAAGGTTCTTCCTCGAGCGACGCACTTCTGGAAGAACCCCCACCTGATTTCTTTGATTTGTGAGATGGTTTTCCTCTGGCCAAGAATTCCGAAAGCCTTCTCATTCCAGAGAATGAAACCAACGCAGGCCGCCTTGGCCAAAGGAGGGTTTTCGTCCCACAGAGTCGTCACCTTTCGTCCATACAGCCCAAAAGTCGTCTTTAGCGAATAGATCGTCGATCGGTCGCGGCGAATGCGTATATTGGCGTTTAGAATGTTGCTGCCGTTGTCAAAGTACGCCTCCATAGCGAAGAAAGCTGTGGAGTTCGCCGCGAGGTAACGCGACACAGGAAGCGGGTACTGGTGGGGCGACCTTCCAAAGCCCAACGCAGATCGAGTCAATTAAGTATAAGTTGACGCCCTCTGGATTGTCTAGGAAGGAGGATCTGCTGGTCGCGCAGACTCTCATGCACGTCGCAGGACAGAAGAATGAAGAGAGACACCATGAGAGTCATGGCTTATCTGAATTTAATCTGATTCATGTTCACCGACCCGCGTCTTAGCACAAGTCTAGCAACCATCCTGCGCGTCTAGCAGGGTCTCTCAGTTTCTAGACAGATTGTGCCGGAACTAGCACGGAGACACATACGGTCCAGGCTCTTTTGCAGCAAAGTCGAGTGCTCATGAGTAGCCTTTGTGGCTTTATGGACGCGAAAGCTGCTGCGGTGGGTGAAGCTCATAGCAGGTATGTTTCGGGAACGGCAAGATTGGCTCCAACTGTGATACAGACTGAGATTTGTGTACAGCCACGATCATCGGCCGTGCAGTGGTGGCGATGTGGCGGTCATAAAAGGAAATTATCTTCAATCCTAACATAACTAAACATACCGACCTCTGCAACCTGTTTCATCCACTTTTTAGAGTTCTTCACTTTTTTTTTGTCCTTTGGCTACCCCTTCTCGTCCTTTTGACACATGCTATCCACCCCTCAAAAACTCTTTGAGGTTACCACCTTGCTCAGGACAACGTGAACCGGAGGCCCGGGTAAAATGTTTTAGGCTCCGAGGTCAGACGGGCCATGAGGTATCGTCAAGAGCGCGGCCCACATAATATATCCGGTACCGCATCACCACCCAACTCCTCCATTCGAAGAGGAACTGTTCTATAGACACCTCACGGTCAGTTACGGCCGTCAAGCGCTGCGAAAATGATGATCATACCGTTTTATCCTGCCGCTTGATCTCAGAGTATATTAACGCCAAAATCAAAAAGACTTCGTCCGCCTCAAGTGCGGTCTTTGTTAGGTGCAAAGACGGAGGCTCTGGCTGGGTAAACAGGTGTGGGCGAAATGGGACCAGAAACCGTGCGGCAGTTGACATATTGTGATCAAGGGTGGCCTGGAAGCAGACAGTGGATTAATCACCGAAACAGCTGAAAATTATGAAGAGCAAACCTTCCAACCATCGTGGTCATGCCTGACCTCGAATTCTTTTCTATCTGCCGACCATCTCCAGTAATAATGGGACCTGCAGAAGAAAACCATTCAGACTTTCACGATCCCAAACCTCCTTCAAAGTACGTACTTTTTCAGGAAACCCCCTTCCGTCCGCCTGATCTCCGAGATGGCTTTCCTCTGTCCAGAAATCTCAAACGCCTTCTCTTTCCAGAGGATAAGGGCGACCAAGGCCGACTTGCCCAAGGGCGGGTTATCATCCCACAGCATCGTTACCTTTCGCCCACGCAGCCCAAAGTTCGTCTTCAGTGTGTAGATCGCCGATTGATCGCGGCGTATACAGATGCGGGCGTTTAGGATGTTGCCCTTGTTGTCAAAGTACGCCTCCATCGACGCAAGGAGTAGTGGGAGTTCACAAGTCAAGGGTGGTGCGATATATCGCACAAGAGTACACGTCACAGAGTGCGGCGCCACGGAAGCTTCGAGTTCGAGGTCCTTCCAAAGCTTAATAAGGTTTCAATCACGGAAAGTTGGTTAGGCTTCGCTTCACTTGGCTAGGAGGAGCGTATATGGGTAGCACGGACTCTCATGGATGTTGGATGTCGGCAAGGAGCGACGCTGGAAGTCATCATCATCACTTGATAGCCTTGATGTGTACATCACGATTCACGGACTCGCCTGGACTTGCCTCTATGTTTGTTTTGATGGGCAGCATTTATATATTCACGTGTCCAACTTGTGTTGAAGGTTCATCCGGAGACAGAATCAATCCAGTTGCAGGCTGGTCACTTTCCAAGGTATTGCACGGCGCAGAACCACAACTACACGTACTTGTAGCAGAGGCACCCACCCGCGATATCCATCACGTCTCGAATCGGCACCCATGGCGCCAGACTAGCCATCTCGAGCGGAAAGTCGAGTGTAACATTCTTATACGGAGGTAGGACGGTAGAGCGTCCAGAGATCGCGTATAGCCGCTTCGCAGGATCAGCCATTTGCCACTCCCACCATATACGATCGAGGTTCGCATGGTGCAGGAAGAATAACGGGTCTAGGGCATCGCGTCAGAGTCATACCCACATATGAGTGAGGGGCGAACGGGCGCCACTCACCTCCGGGGCTGGAATACGTGTCGCCCATATCGCCCCCGATGAGACGATGTCCTGCGTCGTGTATTTTAATCGTGGGGGTGACCGGTGCGCCTTCGAGCTCGATGCGGAACCGCTCGAACGTCGGTTGTTTGGTGGTATTCAGGACTTGGGCAGGGGTGAGGTACGCGAGGAGGGTGCTATTGAGCGCGCGGGTGATTGTGTGGTCGTTGATGGTCGGGCCTGGGCCGAAGGAGAGGTTGTATGTTGCGAAGGGGCCGTCGGGGAGGGGACCTCCGTTGCCTACAATTGCACCGCCAAAGCCCGTTTTGCGATCGAAGATGGGAGAATGGAGGAGGCTGCGAAGTGATCAGTAAGAGGCCTCGGAATTTGGATGAATGTTGAACGTACGTTGAGATATTTTTCGAATCCTTGGTCCAATCCCAATATCTTCGTAAAGGATGAGGAGGATGTATAACAAAGTCAACAACAACGTACGGATTCGCTCCCTGGTATCCACACTCCTTGCGCAATGTGGCCTCATACACACCAACGAACCTGCGATGCCATGGCAGGAATTGACCCTTAATTGAGAAGAATTCACAAAACACGTCAGAATAGGTCAGAATACTTCTCCCATTGATCATACTGGTGACACGGCTTACCACGAGATGTACTCTGTCGGTCAAGTTAATGTGAAGCGCCTGAAAGTCGTCGAAGCGCGTTTTAACTGAGGGAAACGAGGTGACGGCGGGCAGTCGCTGAAGACATTTTACCGCCTGGATGTACTCCTTTTTTTGATGTGATTCCAACATTCGCCTAAATTCAGACGAGTTATCGACAGTACACAATGCTAGAGAAGATATAAGGCTCATACCACTCTTGCCGACGAAGAACGGTTGTGCATCGACGCGTCTCGACATCCAGGCTGGCACCTTGCGCAGCAGGGAAAAAGACAAGGTAAAAAAAGACGAGCGCTTCGAACCACAGAATGTGGGTGAACGGAAGCATCCCGATGAACCTTGGCTGCCTTCGTGCCAGCGAGTCCTGGTTTTTATTCCCCCCATCGTTGCGTGGCTTCTAAAGTCTACTGTGAAATGCCGCCCATCGGCCGATTTCAACAGAATTTACCTAATTTACAAGCAGTACCACACTGGCGTTGACGGAATTCTGATACCCATAATAATCAGGACATATCACCGAAGCGCTGCTCGCAACTGAGTACTTACATGTTTATACTTGCACGAGCGTGACTAGGTAGGTTTTCAACGTAAAGCGAGATTACAGTCATGTAATTCGAATTACATCATGATCTATCAGGGAGGCTCACAGTTTTTGTAGGTGTTTGTCCATAAAATTTGTGAATCCAGCGCAAGATCAGCTGCAAGGAGCAAGTGGAAAGAAACGAGGAAATCTTGAGGAGAGGGTATTCAAGTTTGTTTTGGTGGGCTTTGGCAAATAAAAGCTCTGAACAAGACAGGTCATCTAGATCGAGCCAACATCCAGCGTTCTTTGCTTCCTTGGCCCTTCTCGACGTCTTGGTTCATGATACACCGCTGCTGAAGGAATAAAAACACGCTACCAAAATGCCGATGGACCTTATGACCTTCATGTCCCAACTCAACGATGCTCTAGTGGCTGAGAACGGACCGAATTTAGCATACCTCCTGCGTCCCACAAGCCCACACGGAAAGGACCTGGTGAAGGAGTTTCGAAATCCAACGGTATATATCAATCTTCATATCATGTCCCCGAGACGACCTGACGTCCGCTTAACAGCGCGCCATGCTCAGCCGGTACGAAGGAGGCATGTTGAGCCCCTGGGACGAGATTGCGATACAATACGTTATGATTTGCGCACATATTGCGAAGCGGCGGCCGGGGGAGGCGTTCAAAGAACAATCGAACCTAGTGCAGTGAGTTCTTACTCATGCAGAGATGGTGGCGTGCACTCATGCGACGGGTGAAGGCTCTTTCTCCGTTTCTTTACTGAGAACCGAGGTTGGACACTGCCTGCCCTGTTTTCCATCCTCCGAGACTTGCGTGATCTCGCGTTCGATGTAATTACACGTCTTCTCCGCATTTTGAAACGTCATTCAATTGAAAATGCTTGTGCAGGCAGACCATCATGCCAGGTACAACGGCCAGAAGAGTGAATGCATGGAAGATTCCGCGAGAACTATCGCAAAGGCGTTCGGAAACTGTATGACTGACAGGTATCTGCGATCCAGGAGCACCATGCATCGCCTCTGCCACGAATCACTAATCTCGTTCTCAGAACCTCTCCACCCGACCAGTCACGGAAATGGGGCATCTACTATGTCGTGGGCCTGGTCCTAAAATGCTACTTTCGGGCAAGTACTCTTTCCTCTTACACGACCTTCTGCTCCACACCCGTGATTACGTTTATCAGGTAAAACGAATATCGCTCTCTAAAAATGTCCTGCGGGCACTCGAGGCCAATACGGACATACCTCCATTATCCGCCTATCCTCGGTCACATCAAGTAGGTCCTTCTTGACTCTCCGGCTTGTAAGCGTCTATCATTTTATGGCTGATGCTGGGAAAGGTCACCTACCGATATTATCTGGGCATGCTAAGTTTTCTGAATGAAGAGTATGCCAAGGTTGGTTTAGGTTATTTTCCTCGTGGAGATTCCAAGTCTAATAATTTCTATTGCTAGTCTGAACAAGAACTAACCCTCGCCTTTTATCATTGCCATATTGGAGCCCACAGCAACCAAGAGTACGCGCCCCACCATAATTCTTCTTCCCCGTCTTTCAGATTTGATGCGCTTTTGTAGACGGATCTTGACTTATCTACTACCGCTCCGGATTCTCAAGGGCCACCTCCCGTCTGCAGAGCTGATGCAACGCTTTCCAGTCATCGACGAACTATACGCGCCGTTCATTGCAGCCATACGCGTCGGCGACATCGCGGCATACGACCGCGCATTGGAAAAATGGGAGCGCCGGCTCGTCGAGCTGAACGTGTGGTTTACCCTCGAGAAAGCCAGAGAGCTCTGCCTGCGGGGGCTGTTCCGCCGAGTGTGAGTCCCTTCACGATGACAGATCTGCCAATTGACGTCTCGAAACACGCCGTCCTTTTCTTCTTTCTTTCTCCTTGGCGCATCTAGATGGGTCGCGACAAACAAAGGCACACGGATACCAATCTCCATGTTCCATTCCTCGCTCAAGATATCTGGCATCGACGTCGTGGAGGCCGAGGCAGAGTGTCTCGTGGCGAATATGATCTATAAGGGATTTATGCGCGGGTATATTAGCCATGAGAAGCAGATGGTGGTGCTGGCGCAGACCAATGCATTCCCGCGGCTTGCTGATCGCCAGACACCATTTGCGTTAACCTAGGTAGTAGACCAATTTAATGCTAATTTTACCTTCACTGGTTTCATCTACTATGCTCCCAGGAGATTGCTACCTCGTTGCGTTTATATAAAGGCTTTGACAGGCTTTGACTCGATAAAGACCAGAAATATACCCCTGTCATAGATATCGAAAGGACTGCTGCAGACTTAGTTGAAGTCCTACTAGTAGAAACGTTCCTTCTCGTCAGTTACATCTGCCCTATCTGTACCTAGCATAATCTTACCGAGGTTGTTTGACTGGAGAGCTGGAGTGCAAAACCCTGAGCGAATGTCACCCGTTGCAAAATCTTCGTCTGATGATTCCGAATTCCCTCCAGCCGATTTGAACGACTGACCTCGAACGTTACACTGACACAAACCAATGACGCATTGTGCAACTGAGCTAAGAGGGTCTATGGTACTGGATGATCACCTCATTCCTGTTATGCAGCCCTGCACCCTCACAACCATAAGATACTAGAAGATAGCTTCTACATTTCGGCGGTACTACAAAAAAGACGGATATAATGTAGGTGGTTTAATTCTTTCCTTTTGCCCTCTTACGTTTCGTGGGTTTCGATGGAGAGGAAGTCGCGCTCGAGTCAGCCTGAGCGGAAGGAGGGGGTGTTAGCTTGGCCGCGGTCTGCTGCTGCTGCTGAGGTGTTTGCCTTGGTGCCGCCGCCGGGGCACCAGGCTTGTGAAGAAAGTTGATCACGACCGATGCAATGCCTCCAGAGAGGATGAACAACAGCCAGCGAGGAATGAGAACGGCGGTGTTGTATATCTTAGTCAGGACCAGGGCCAAGAAATTCATGATGTATTCCCTAGGAGGTGCATGAGTAAAAGTCCTCGAGAACGCGATCGGCACATACCGGTCACCTCCTGGGGAGTATGCTGAGGACCAAGGTGGAGTGACTTTCCAGTCCTCATTCTGAAGAAAAGAGCGCATGACGTCCTCCTTCAGCCTCAAGTGATGTGGTCGGTAGAAGCGGAGCGTCTGGCCACGGTCTTTTAAAATAACGAGATACGGCGCGCTGTAGGGAAGTAAAGTGAGAATATGTTCGACTGAACAGGAGAGGCTACGTACTGCCAAACAGCCCATTTCGTGGTGATAGCAGTGACATTGAAATAGTCCATTCGGCCCCACCGTACGTTCGGCAGATCACCCGCAATGACCGTCTCATTGAAGGCAGTGTCAAAAACTTGGTCGACAAGTTTGGATACACCCTCCTGCCCATTCGCGGTAACAGAGCTAAAAACGAGACTCAGAACAGATATACTGAGGAGACAAGCCGAACTCACATGACAATAAACCACGTCCTGTCCTGCTCCTCCTGCTGCGTCAGGGGCTCGTTGACAATCAAGTCCTGAAAGTTGTCGTCCGTGATAAGGGTGACGCGGTCGTCCCAGACTTTGGCACGCCCAATCGCGCCCTCCAAACGTTCCGTGATATTAATGCCCAGCCGCGCAAACAATGAGATCGCGGGGGGCGACGAAAGCAAGGTGGTTAGGTCTAGATAGCTGGCTATTTTGGAGGGCGTCAGTCGCTGGGGGGCAGCCTGGGCCTTGGGTTTGAATGTTGGATTGGAGGGAGTGGAGGGAGTTTCCTCGGCATTGGGGGCTGGCTGGCCAGGTGCCCAGCCAGCAGAGAAGTACTGCGCGTTGACAGACGTGGCAGCTAAGGCCAGGAGGCCCAGGGACATCGCAGAGAGCTTCATGGTGGTGGACAGAACAGAGTGCACTGTATAAAAAACGTTATCTCGAACTCCATGTGTGGGTGTGATTGCTCAGGGCCAGGCACCCTGTGCACCGTGTACATTTCTCTTCAACACCGCGATCACATCATTCAATTGCCGTTCGCTGGCACCGCGTTCGCTCTCAATTACACCCGCAAACTCTGTAGACGTTCTCGGGGCATAACTGCTGGGACTGGCCCAAACTTCCGCCTTGTTTGCGTGCAACGTCGACAGGTCTCTCAGCCATAACCGCGATCTTCTGCCATGTTTCGGTGCTGCTTGTGTGTCGTCTACGGATTGTTGACCGTGCTTTATACCATTCGGAACGTTCAAGCGGCTCCTCAAGATGGTAAGCATGTTTAATATCCTTGTGGCCTCCCATACCGACTTTGTTTCCACCAGTACCTTCGGCCGCCTCATTCTATGTTCCATCAATACCAGACATCCACCAAGACCCAAATAACCCGCTGAATATATTCGCTGGACACCTATCTGCAGACTCCAATGTCAGCAACGCCAAGAGCACAGACGTCACCTCGCATCTGTACTTTGTCATGATTAAGAACAGGCGGATAGCGGACAAGCGAAGAATCATGTTCTGGTTCAATGTGCGTATATCATTACTCTTGATCTTGTATCTTCAACTTACCACGTCGGTTGATAGGGAGGTCCCGGATGCTCATCGTTTGACGGACTAATGATGGAGGTTGGTCCGTGGAGGATGGATGGGAAGGGCGGCTTCAAAGTGACCGAAGGAGGCTGGGAGGAATATACAACCATGGTATATGGTATGCCCCTTGTCTTCTTTCGTAACTATCTCTTAATTTTCTTTTGTCAGTCGACCAGCCTGCAGGGACCGGATTCTCATATACGAGCACAGATCGTTGGGTCCACACACTCAATGAAGTGAGTCAAGTAAAGCAGCCTGTATGCGTCTTTCTAACATGGTAGTAGGCGTCTGTTCAATTCATAGAGTTCTTGCGGAATTTTTACCTGGTGTTCCCCGAATACAAAAATGCCGACGTATGTCGACGGATCTACATGTCATTTTTCCTGACATTGAATCACTGTTGGAATACAGACATACTTGGCTGGAGAAAGCTTTGCTGGCCAGTGGATTCCAGGTTTCGGTGAGTCTCCCTTTATTCACAATTTTATTTTCTGGTTTAAGTTCTTCATCAGCCGACGCCATACTGAATTCACACCTCCAAATACCTCTTCGTGGCATTGCCATTGGAAATGGATGGATAGACCCAAGACGACAATACCCGACATATCTAGACTTCGTGGTAAAGGTCGGCCTGCTTGAAGAAAATTCTGATGTTTGTTACTACCTGGTTTCATCTTTCACTGCATATTGATCCTATTATTGCAGGCGTGGAAAGAAGCAAAAAAGATCACAGACAACTGTGTTGCAGAACTTGAGAAGATCAAAGGATCAGAACCGATGAAAGTCCCTGCTTGCGAGCGACTGGTGGTGGACGTTGTCAAGAACCAGAACAAAAAGTAAATCTCATTACTCCCCGAATACTTGTTATACTCAATATTATCCTCTAACAAAGGGTCAACGGCCAGGACATGTGCCTCAACATCTACGATGTTCGGTTACATGATACCGCTCCAGCCTGTGGCATGAATTGGCCCCCCGACATCAAGCCCATCACAACCTTCCTTGACGTATGTTGTTCTTACTATCTCTCTATTCCGCCATCGCTGACTATGCTATAGCGTAAAGACGTCGTCAATGCCTTGCACGCTAACGCGCATTCTGGTTCATGGACCGAATGCCGCCCTGGCCTCCACTCAGCGTTCCACGAAAGGACAGAAAACGCGTCGATAACTCTTCTGCCTGGCATCCTCTCCAAGATCCCAGTTCTTATTTTTGCAGGCGACCAGGACTTGATCTGCAATTATGTTGGGTTAGAGGCTATGATCAAGGAAATGACATGGAACGGCGCCACTGGCCTAGGGGTACGCCAACTCCTTACGACCTCATGATATGTGATTGACCAAAAGCGTATCTAGACTGTCAAAACGCAGTCATGGAACGTGAATGCCACGCCTGCAGGAACGTGGGTGAGTTCAAGAAACCTCACCTACGCCAAGGTAATGCCATTCTTCCTTCGCACTTTGGGTCTAGCACCGATCTGTTACCGTTACAAGATCTTCAACGCATCGCACATGGCACCTTTCGACCTCCCTCATGTCGCGCACGACATGATCCTCCGATTCATGGGCTTCAACTTCTCCTCCATCTTCGAAGGCTCCGCCAAGATCCCCAGCAGCCTGGGCCCTATCAAAAAGCCCATATTTGTCGGGCAGGCCGAGGCGAAGCCCACCACCGTGCCTGTCCCCGGAAAAACGCCAGAACAGGACAAGGCCATGTGGGAAGGTACGTCCCACCCTCCCCGCGGTCCGCTCTCGCGGATGACTGACATGCGCATTTTTTGTTTGGTCGCTAGCATACTATAACGCTGGATCGGCGGCGCTTGTGCTCATTATCATTTTCGCATGTATCGGCTCCTTCGTGTGGTGCCGTCTGCGCCGGCGACGCCTGCGTCTGCCGATAAACGCGACCGAGGAAGAGAGTATCCCCCTGAACACTAGCCGCATGGAGGATGAGGCAGATGAGGAGGCCGCGGCCGAGGACCGTGAGCGGTTTAGCAATCGCCAACGGAAAGGCAAGGAGCGCGCCAAGGATCCGCAGACGCAGCAGCCGCCGATTTTTGATGTCGGGGATAGCGATGAGGAGGATGATAGACTGCGCAAGTAGGGGGGAGAACTTCGTTGTGTACTTTAAGTTTAAGTATTCTTATTGGGCCATACCAACGACTTGGCTGTATAATTCTCATAAACACTTATTTGTCAATGGAGTCAGGACGAAAAGTATTCTCCACACTCCCGCTGGATTTTTCGTTCGACGACGGAAGGCGTTACATAATTAGGTATCGATGTACATATACTACAGTGCCTTAGTTCGGTATGGCGAGGGTTGCAGTAAAAAGAGAGTTAAACGTTCGCGCAGAGGCGGGATTCAATAAACGCGGTCATGTGATCTTGCCGAACTGCAAGGCGGCCCGGCCCGGGTGTTCGAACTTCCGAAACTTGTAAGTTGTCCGCCACCACCGTACACCATGATCCATCGCCCCCAGAGACCTCCACTCCTCCTAAATCAAATTTCTAGTGCTGCCCCAAGCATTTGTAAAGGGATATATCTCAGCTTGTACGTCGACTTTGGGAACCTTTGGAAACAAAGGTCTTCATTTTGCCACCTCGCAAGCCCTGTATAATTTCTCATACTTCAACGCTTCATATTAACAATAATAACGTTGTTGCAGGACATGTATGTCGACAATTTCCTCATGAACCATCGGCTACGCGCACTGGCACCGGCCCAGCTAGACCCCACTCGTTCTTTATGCCCATCCCCTACTACGGCTTATAACTGATGCCATGGCCAGTGTCTGGCAGATCGAGATCAAAATTGCAACCACTTTGGACAGATGAGTAGTGTCAATCTTGACCTGTCTTTAACGTGATTACTGTCAAACAAAAGCCTCTGAGCCACATGCAATCATTGAATTTCATAATGCTCAAATGGGGTATGATCATTTTGTGCGCCACCCTTCCAGACATTCAGATGACGGTTGGGCTCCCTTGAAACAGCCTCAGTGGAGAGTGTCGAACCTCTCGAGATGCTTACCGCGGATTTCTCCTTGGTAATACAATCGTTGTCGCCTCTCGCCGCTGCACTAGCTTCGATTGATATAGGCGCTCAACTGTCAATTTGTGGCGAAAATGCTTACTTCATCATGTTGCTATGTTTTGCACTGGTTGCAGCTCCACTTCTCAGTTTCCTGTCCAAGGCCCTTCCTGCGTTTCATCCAATAAGATTCATGTCAAATAATGCCTAACAAAGTATCTATGTGTCGACTTTAACCGAATAATGGTAGGACCCAAGACAAATGATGCTCTGTGTCAACGGTCTTTACGGGTGCCGATAGAGTATAAAGGTGCGTCTTTTCTGGCATCGAGCTTCACCAAACAACCCTAAGACGCAGAACCACCAAGCAGCTCTCAACACCAACTACAATGCAATTCCGCGTTCTCTTCGTTCAAGTCCTCGCTCTCATCATCCTCCCGGCCGTTCTGGCTGTACCCGCGGCTGACAAGGCCCAACTCACCTGCCAGATTGGTGAAATATGGGGCGGGGGTGACGCTGCTTGCTCAGCGAGTTGCATTGCCCAGGGCCAAGGCTACCACGGCGGGCACTGCGATTCCAGTACGTGCTTTTTGTCAACCTTCTCGGCGATCATGACTGATCCTCTTTGATCCATAAGACAAAGTTTGCATCTGCAACTACTGAATGGAAGGTGTTCGACATAACATCTAACCTACTCTGGTAAGTTGTCTTGAGGCTTAGGGATGATCATCGAGACTAACCTCATATGTTTGATCAGTGACTCGGATACCCTGCAGACTGTGATCGGGATTTGATTTGAACTCGGTCACTTGTTACACCATGTACTTCTGAAATAATATTTTACTTCTGCATATACATGATCATGTGAGGCTGCAGACATGCTTAGCGCATGTCGCTTGACAATATTACTCATGCGCACGAAGCTTGGTTCTCTGCGGACTTTTCTGCGTAAGCCTTGAACCATGTTACGACAAGGTGTGCAATTCCTTCAGCTGGTCTCCAGCTCGAAAGGATGAAAATAATGCTGGGCTCATACCCCCAGATCCACCCATTAGTCACTAGTATTCGCGGCTGGGTTCCCGTTTGTTGATGGATTCCTTGGCACGACATTCACCGTTCAGTCCCGCTGCATTTGCATACTTCGAGGACGAACCTACAGATATTTTGATATTCCCTAGCCAAGAGATTGCGTATCTACTCAAGATAGGGTGGTACATGTACATGTAAGAATAGACGTGCGCAATCGATTCGAACGCGACGATGGTGTAGTATAGTGTGTAGGAAAGATATAGATTGTACGTAGTGCGTGTGTGGTAGTTTTTGTTCGTATGGGACGCAGATAGATCCAAAGGAGAAGGAATGAAGGTGGGATAGAACATGAAGTCGTGCACGCCGTGGAAGACTGGAATCTAGATGCCGATGAGGAGGAGATGGATCGTCAGGAGGTCCGAGGCCGATACGAGAGAATGCCTTGGCCAACTCATAAAGAGCAAGTACCGATGCTCTCTACTCATGGCTGTCACCGCGAACATCGAGGAAACAGGTTAGAAAGATTCTCGATGGCAGCTGTCTCCGTCGTGACCATCGCGATCTTCATTCCTGGAGGAGCTACTGCCTTTGAAGTCATCGTCAGAGTAGCCGCGCCTGCGGTAGCTTGAGTACGAAGAAAACGCCAGGCCAAGGGATTCGCGAGGGCTTCCTCCGTGGCGCGAAGATGAACTACCGACTTGTACCGCAGTAGAAGACCCAAGTGCTTGAAGTGTATAAGACAGTAACGGATCGTGGTCTACGTCCGAAGAAGGACAAAGGCTAACAGAAGGACCCGAGTGGATATCGTGATGGGGCAACAGGGACTGAATCTCCCCAGTACACTCCTGCGCTGCCGCGTAAGGACCATTTCGACTCGAGGAGGTGGTGGTAGACACAGATGAAGGTTGCATATTGATCACGCTGACAGTTAAAGGTGTGTTTTCTGCCTTAGAGATAGTGCTGTTGTTCGCTGGATAGATATTGACGTCCGTAGTTAGGGCCCCCGCAGTTCGTGGTCGCTTGGAGGCTCGATCGATGTGGTCTCCAGAATTACGAGCCCTTTTCTTGCTGCTCTTGGTGGAACGTGAACTTGGTCTTGTGTTCTCATCCGGGACTGAGTATCCTGTAGTCCGCCGACGTTTACGCCTCGATGCCCCGCTATCAACTTTTTCTTCAGGTTCTCGAGCCCTTTTTGGTCTAGTACTGTTCATGGTTTAGGAAAGGACCATGATACGGGAGGGTATCAGAGCACGCACCGAAGCTGATGGCTAAACTCGGCCTCTAGGGCGTCAATCACGTATCCGAAAGTCTGCTCCACCGTCTCTACCAATACCGCATAGGAAGCCTCGTATTGGTGTCTAGAGATGAGGGCCTCAAAGAGATCCGCAAGCTTCTTCAGTCTCTTCAAACTCGTTGGCTCTGGGACCCCGGGATACCCCAGACCGCCTCGGAGCATGATGGATGAAAGCGTAGCGTTGCATGAAAGGACAATCATGGACGCCTACAGACACAGCTATCAGCTGGCAAGATCCCGCGATTTTGCTACGGACATACATTAAGGAACGGAAGGTTGCACCCATGCAACGGCCGCCTCCTCAGTACGACGGCCACAACTTCGTACAAGTTTCCGTCGCCTTTGAACTCTTGTCTATCAAGTTCATGGCTGAGGTTATCAGTTCCTATAGGGAGATCTAGTTGTGTGTGGATGTGTCCAAGCGATGGTGCTGGTCCAGGGTATCCTGGGGATTGGAGAGCAGCTGCTGCGACAGCTTCAAGACGCTGGTAAACAAGTGAACCAGCCATTAGAAACGCGAGACTAGTAGGGAGCTTCTGTCAAAGGCGATTCAAATGGTTTCACGATTTGAAGGTTGATCCACCCAGTAGTTGAAGGTGAAGAGCCTGCGGTTGACGATACAATCATTATCATTATCATTATCTTATCTGGTATGGGCCACTCGGACCAGTACTACAGAAACTTGAACTTATAAAGGGTATCCCGGCGATGTTGTAGTGTAGATAAAATGTAGTAGGAAGAATTGTTAGAATGTATGAATGGAGTGGGTTTCGCTGTCCAGGCATGAAATAGGAAGGAACGTGGTCTACGGAGTCGTGCCCGGCTTGTGCAGTGTCGTAATGTTATGGGAAAAGGACGCTGTGAAGGATGATCGACTTGTGACAGACAGAAAACTAGACATATGCGCTGTCAGTCTGTGGTAGAAAACCAGGAAGGAAACAAACGACGCACAATCCGATCCTAGACCTATTTGCGAGCTCCTAGGACGAGGGAAGGAGCCTGTCCACAGGTGTAAACGAGAAATTGCTTCTGGCAGTGGACTTCTCTGTGGTTTCGGTGCGCAATGGTACAGGAACTTGAAACGTAAATGCCCCGCTTGTGGGTAAGCGGTCCGAAGCGAGAGGTTCTCCGACAATGGTCATCGAAGAAGGATGTCGTAGAGGGGCGAGGACACGCCTCTGTGGCTCTCTGGCGGCTTCTTGGTTGCTGTAGTCGGTCGCTACCTCGTCTTCTTCATCCACCCCGTCTTCAGCGGCCGCGCCTGGAACCGTTGACTGGGGTATCCCTGAGAACATGATATCACTTGTGCATATGGTCAGTGTAGTGTCATGGTGTACCTGCGTCGTTTTTCTTTTCGGAGTACAGCCCTCTGTACCAGAGTTAGCGGTGTTAAAGAATAGGGGGTGGATATGTGGTTGAAAAAACGCTGCAACGCACGCTTTCGCTATCGGGAAGAGCGGATTATATATGCTATACACCAGAGGTTCCAGGTTGCTACGCTGATCGAGGGAGACTAATGCACACATAACCTTCCAATCCTGGGTGGTAAATCCCTCTGAGTCTCCCGCCGTTCCCAGTACCATTTTGATCGCAGCGTCGCAGGTCAGCAAATTAGTCAACCACTAGATGAATTACAACGACTTTGAACGCGCATATACGCATATCTAGCCGGGTGTATCAAACTCACTGCTAACTCTGCGGTCGTCTGGTCGGGGTATGCTGGCAGCAACACATTTCGGAAAGCTGAATAGAACTGCCACTTTCCATCGAATGCTCGAAGCTGCTGTTCAGGACTGCCAGGGCTGCTGCGCCGAAGGTTATGGGCAGCGCGCAGATACTCAAGTGCCTGTGGAGGGAGTTTATAGTGAGGTAGAACAGGTGCGAGAACCGCTGGATTATGTTGGGGGTAACGCATCAAGGCAAGAGGAAGGTTTCAGGCGTCGCGAGGTCAGTCTGACGTCGAATACGGAGTTTAAAGTCTTTAGCTACTGGTGCAGCTAATAACACTGATCCAGCAGAGGCTCAGTACGTAGTAGTAAGAAAGTTGCAAGACAAACTTATTGGGCGACAGAAAAGCAAGCCATGGCCCATGGGGCTCAGCCAAACACAGAGCAGTGAGATTAACTCTTTTTTCACAAAGACTCCGAGCAAACGTACTATCTGTATCATACGCTAGCGAAGCGTGCATTGTGGATTCGAAGAGGAGGTAACAGTCGAGGCGTGGGAACATACCCCGTCAGTTGAACAGAAAACCAAAGTCATGCCATGACTATGACTGTGTACAATCTTACCATAAGCTTGACAGATTCTGGGAACGGCACAGGGGCAGGGGAAGGTGCCTCGGGTCGAACTCGTTGGAATTGTTGCGCCAGTAAAATTCGAGCGGCCCGGCGAGGGTGTGGGGAAAGGCTTCAAGCGCTGGCTGTAAGCCGCCACCGTACTTGGTACGTTGACTTGCCTTCGGAGTCGTATGGGGCGCCACCGGCCCTCCAGGGTGTGATCCTACCTGGCCTTGTGATACGCCCACATCAGCCCACCTGCAATTCTGTGGAATCTGTTATCCTTGTCTTTTTCCATGCTCAAATCCTCTGGGTGCAATACATGCGATCTGGCCGATCTAGAAATACCTCTTAAGCGCCTTGACGCATTCCAGATTAATGCTACCATCTAGCAGATCAAGATGAAGTTCTTTCGAATTCGTAACCACTTGTAGGACAGATGAGTAGTATCAAACTTTGATCTACAGTTTTAGTGTCATTAATAATACTGTCAAGCAGAAGCGCTCGAGAACATGCCATCATTGAATTCCATAATGACTATAATGTTGTGCGCCACCCATGTGACACGCTTGCTCGGGAGACTTGAACCACCTTGGTTGTCGACCGTCTCGAGATCATAATGGTTCCCGCAGAGTTATTTTAGCAGTATCACAGTCGTTGCCTCTCGCCGCTGCACCAGCTTCGAACGATCGTCGCTACAGACGCTCAAGTGGCGAAGATGCTTGCCACATGATCAAGTCCGAAAGCGATATATTTTGTACCGGTTCAAGTTTGCAGCTCCACCTCTTGATTTCCCTGGCAGAGACTTCTCCTTCTGCGTTTCATCCAACAGTGCCGAACATCCCACGTGGAACTTCTTCCAGGATTCATGTCAATAATGCTTAACGAAGTATCTACACGACCCTGACAACTGAGTGGTCGAGCCGAAGAGGATGCCGCGCATTTGTCCTTACCGGTCTTTGCGGGAGCCGTTATATTATATAGGTGCGTCTTATGCCAGAGCTTCATCAAACAACCCCCGTACACAGAACCACCAAGAAAATCTTAACAACTCCAGACTATAATGCAATTCCGCGCTCTCTTCGTTCAAGTCCTCGCTCTCATCGTCCTCCCAGCCGTTCTGGCTGTACCCGCGACTGACAAGGCCCTAGCCAGCTGCCAGCTCGGTTCTATAGGGGGCGCAGGTGACGCTGCTTGCTCAGCCAGCTGCCTTATCCAGCACGGGGACTTCCACGGCGGGCACTGCGACGAGAGTACGTGCTTTTTGTCAGAACTTTCTCGGCAATCATGACTGATTCTCTTATGGATTAAAGACAAAGTTTGCGTCTGCAACTAAGTACTGAATGAAAGGTGTTAAGCATAACATCTAGCCTACTCCTGTAAGCTGTCCTGAGGCTTGGGGATGATCATTGAGACTAACCTCTTACGTTTGCATCAGGCAGTAGGATTAATACGGATTTGATTCGAATTCACTCCCTTGTCGCACCATTTACTTCTGAGATAATATTTGTATAATATTTTACTTCTGCATGTATCGGAATGTGCGCAACGACTCATGAAACTCGGATCTGAGGGTCAAGTACTGAAAGACGATGAGAAAAGTAAGTTTTCGGGTCTACGATCAACACATCTACACACCCAGACAAAAGAGCATCTTCCCCAACGCAACAGTAAATCCATGTAAGAAAGCAATCATAATCATATCGTGCGTGTTCATGTCATACTCTGCATCCCTTATTCTATATGCATACCTGCTGCCAAAAAAAAAGGGATTGTCCAATGCACACCTATGTTCTACGCGGTATGCACCATCATTTTGGATAGCAAGCACCGTTGGCGCCCTAAGAACGCGAAACCAAGAAGCGGTATGTCGAGTAACCGCCAACCACCGCAAACGCCGCAAGGCATGCCACAATCGAGATGAACCACCCATAGCCCTGATCCACCCGCTATTAGCAGCTTATCAGATATATAATGGAACATGCACGCACTCCGATGCCTTCTCCTGGCACATGTACATTCATGCCCCACAGACCAGTGATCAGATTCATAGGGATAAGCACGGTACCGAGCGCGGTGAGCTTCGAGAGGACGTCGTTGATTTGGTTGTTTGCGTCCGTCATCTCGATGGAGATTTGCGCGAGGTAATTCGAGTGCGACCGCGAGAGGATTTTTTCGTAGTGGTTCAGATTTTGGGTCATTGTTATCAGATGGTCCTGTGGGGAATCGTGGATATCAGAAACGAACGTTCGGCTAGGAGTAGATACTGATTACCTGGATATCCGAGAGGTACAATCCCTGTATCGCAGAGGACGGATTAGTCGACGGCAAGAAAATAAATGGTAGTGCAAGGGCAACTTACAATATCTGACGTCGGCGCCACTCTCCAGTTCTCATTACACCTCTTGGCCAGCCCCTTCACCACGTCCGCCTTGTTTCCCATCAGCCGCAGCAGGCCCATGACCTTCTTCCGACACCTGCCAATTCTTCTCAACATGTCGCTCTGCTCCGCCTCTTTGAGGATAAGCACGAGCTCGTCGATGGAGTCGACCTCGTACTCGATGCCCTGGATGAGTGGCCCGAATGCGTCAGTGATGTCGTCAATGAGGGCGTACGAGATCCAGTCGGACGTGACGGCGATATAGTCTTTGAGCTGCTTGATCCGTCGCCGGACGTTTTGCGGGTGTGGTGTGGGGCGGAAATGGAACTGTGTGTGTTAAGGTGAATAAGGAGGATGACAGGAAAGGGTCGAGGGAAGAATACGCACGGATAGGATGCCCTCGCGGAAGACAATGATATACATATTAAGCGGTTCAAGGTACGTAGGGCTGTATTGGTCCTGGTCAAAGCTACGGAAGCACACAAAGTAGTAGTTTCGGAACAGCTCGATCTTTTCGCGGATTTCCTCCATCTGAATATCCTCTGTCGTCAACGGATGGATGGAGAATACCTATCCACATATCCCAGTCAGCGCACGCTTGAATAAGAGAATGAAAATAAAATTCAAGATATGTACCTTGCTGAGCATCTTCATCTCCTCATCCGTAGGGCATATTACGTCAAGCCACCACGTCCGATCATCCGAGTCGCCACCAGTCCCATTTCCCCCGCCCGGAGGCCCTGGTCCCATCGGCACCTTCTGGTCCAGATGCGCGTTCGACCTCCTGTGCGCACTCTGCCCATTCGACCCACTCGACCCATTGTTGGAATACTCACGGCCCGTCGCGAAAGCTGGTGGAGGCGCGCCGGTGCCTACCCCTCCTGTAGCACGCGGACCGTTCCCATTGGCATCTTCAGGATTAATGCCTGAAAAGAGCTGCTCAAAGCTCTGACCCACAGCTGGGAGTTCACTGAGGCTGCGCGCATGGATCGTAGCCGCCAGTGCGTTAGAATAGAAAGAGAAACGGTACGGCCGATCGTGTCCGTTGTTGATGAGGATGCCGCCTCCAGGGTGTGGCTGAGCACCGGTGTCATATGGATCATCTTGGGGCTGCTGACGCCCAAGGCCGGAAAGGCGAGCGGCGAGGGAGGCATGGCCAACATTGGCGGAGGGTGAGGGTGTGGAGAAGGGGTCATGCGGAGTCTCGAAAAGCGCCATTTTTCCACCGATCCCTTTGCGGTGTGAGCGCGGATGTGGGTTGGATTGACTGAGCTTGCGATGACGCGGAGTAATTGTGCCTCCAGTTTCAGCCTCCAGTGGACCCGGAGGGGGAGCTTGTTCTGTTGGTACGGAAGGCCCAGCTTCACGTTGAGTTTGCAGCTCTGTAGTCGAGGGCGGTGGGTGGCGCCGGGGTGAGCGGAGGGCATCGAGGGAAAATTTTGTGGTCGGGGAAAGACCGAGGTTAGCCTGTTCGGCGGAGGCAAACTCCTCCATGAGGGTGAAGTCAAAATCTGAGCGGGAAACATTGGCCTGGTAAGTGGGCAAACCGAAAAGGGACTCGGCATTGTCGCGGACCATTGTTGGTGCTTGCGCCAGCAGAGAAGGGTCATGGGACTGGTCGAGGTACACATTCAGGTCAATGCGCGAGGGTTCACGGGGAAGGTGTGGCACTTCCTCATCTGTATCGAGGTGAAGAGCGCTATGTTCGAGATGGAGGTGCTCGTCCTCTTCTTCGTGCGGATGCTCCGGGAGGGCTGGGATTTCAGGTGAGCTTAGGACGGTCTCTCTGCGGGCGCGGGACAGGTGCATCGCCATATCAACGTCCATTGTGCGCTGGCGCTCACGGGCATCAGGGTCGAAGGAATGAATGACTGGAGAATGGCGGGGGGTGAGGTCACTGGCATCGCTAGAACGACGTCTAAGGGTTGAGCTGGGCAGCGGCGAGGATGGGACGTGGATGGTATCGGGCGACGACGAGAGCGCATTTATCGACAGCACCGACGACGAGAACGCTGACTCGCGGGGAACGCTCATGGCTGCCAGATGATCTTGGCTGGAACCAATTGCAAGTGAACCACCCAGGCCCGAGTTCCGAACCGCAGGCTAAACAAACGTTGGCTCAAACATCCTCGATCAACGGCACCTTGCTCTCATATGCTTATCATACTGCCTCTTCAGGGCACAAACTCGAGGAAATATGGACTATAGCTAGGACGAGAATGCTCCAGGAACGGTCTGGTGGGCCCGTGGCGCTCATTGAACCTCGTCCTTCTTTGTGTCAACTTTGGCTCAAGGCTTATAAACGATAGCTAGCTACCAAACCCACTCCCAAGGTCATATTTAATCACCTCTCGACGACGCCTCATACCCCGCCTCAAATAACTGGGGAGAATTGTGAATCTCTCGGTGTATATGAACATGCTGGCAAACTTAATCACCCAATCCAGTCAACTTTGGGAACCTTACGGTCATCGACCTTCAGAGATAGCAGACACTTTGAGGGACGTAGAACTTGTCAATGTCATTTATCATCTGCGATGCGATGTCCACGGTCAGCTTCTTCTACTAGCGGGCGATCTAGCGATGACAACGTTGGAGTTATCCTTCAAGCGAAGACTTCCGCGCCCCCGTTGTCTAATGGCTATGACGTCAGACTTCTAACTTCGTGTTATCTGGAGGTTGCGGGTTCGAGTCCCGCCGGGGGTTGTGAGGTTCCAATGAATCCTTTTTACAACTCGTTCTGTTGGACTACAGATGCATCCAGTTTCACTGTCAATTATGGTGCTTCTGGAGCTAATCCGACCAGCATGATACTTGTTCCGGGGGCATCCTGTTCCCCATTTTGAATCCTGTTCAGCTTGAGGTTACCGCTGGGTTACCGTTAAGCATAATATATATCCCTGAAATCCTTGCATTATACTACAGCATGATGCATGATGTTTGGTGAGGTATTCAATTATTCTGATTCATAATGTTGCTACAAAGGTGCCGAGCAATGCACAAATTGTGCTACATGTAACACTCTTGTAAATGTCATGTGGAATCCGAGCTGGTGTATCTATTAGTCAACCAATAACGTACATAAAGATCCAGAGGAAATCCCAAAGCAATGGTTCCAAATACTATGAGCCAACCTGGAGGGCTGGAGCGCTATCCCACGTGCTATGAAGTGTATCTTTCTTACGCTCGATCCTCCGCCCCGTCCACTCCTCCTCTCCCACCCGATTCGCCCAATCGTCTGAATCGTCCCAAGTCTCCGCCCAAGCATCAGAGGACTCATCCACCACCTCCACCCTTCGCGCGGGTGCGGCTTGAGGAACCAGAGGCACATGGGGTAAGGCTAGCTGTGCAGCTGACACACTGGGTGAGTTGACGGCAGGCGGATTATTATGATTCTGCAGACTAAGTGGTTTGGGCGCAGGTCGCCGTTTGGCTTTCTTGAGGAGGTTTTTCGCTGGTTTAGGCGGGATGCTGCCCGACGAGGAGGTGCTCCTGGAGAGACTCGGTGGGTATGCGTGGTCCGTTGGTTCATCGGAAGAGCTCGCCCCACTTGATTTGTGTTCCTCCAGTGTCGATGAGCGGGTTGATGATTTGTAGCGCCCAGGAGGTGGATGTGGGCGCGTATGAGGTCGAGCCTGCTCAATATCACCGGGCCGGTAATCGTCATCGCCTTCGTCATCCGAAGGGGCTCGGAATAATGGTTCACGGTCGTGAGTGGCGTATACATCCGGTGCATCCTCATCCAACACCAGAGACTTGTTAGATGCCTTGACAATGGAGTCGATTAGCCAGAACTGTAGGATATTCATGATGATAGGGAAGATGCCGATGGTGCTGTCATGGTTCAAGCATTAATTAGAGTTCAAGGGGGAGAAATATGACGCACAATATAACTTGAAGAGAATCCCCCTTTCCAACCCGTGTCCAGCTCAAGAGCCATTCCCCAATCAAGAGTATTCCAGGAAACAGAAGGAGCAGAGTGATGACAAGCAACTTCATGGTCGTCAGTGCCAGGACGTATAGTGCTGCCTGTCGACCCCAATATTTGAATGACGGCGGCGTGCCGTAGACTCCAGATTCGAACCCCTTTAACTGCAGCTTCTCCGAAAAGAGATGGGTAAGGACGTGGTGAATCACGTATAAGAACCCAACACCTGAATCCCTATCTATCAGTACTCATCCCTTTCACCGGAAGTCAATACGTTACCAAGCGTCGTGTCCAGCAGGATATGCAGGAAGTAGAAAACGCACGCGTTTCCAGAAGTGAACTCCGAGATGAGCCCAGACAGGAAAATATTGACACCGTGGACAAACATCTGGCCCACGATTTGTTTAGAAACATCAAAAAGCCTGTTATCCGATATCAACGCGCGGACTGTGGGATTGAAGACGCAAGACGGACCATATCCTCCACGGACGTTTGTGTAGCTCTCTATGTCTTTTATAGACTAAAGAGAGAATAACCAATACGCCTAGAACACCTTGCACCACCTAACAGATAAAAGGTCAAATTCACGAAGAACATGCACATGGAAAGCCACTAACCAGTGCAGTAGGACCGAGGAGTTCACAGGACCCGTCTTCTGGGACAATATCCGACAGAATTCCAGTGGCATTCATGGCTAGCGAAGCGGACACCATGCCTCAAAAATAGATGAGCAAAATCAGAGCAGACTGCAAGTCAACGCCATTGATGGAGTTGTGGCGTACGTAAGCATGACATTGCAGTACAATTTGAGAGTGATCGTGGCTGTGAAGACTGTGCTTCACGACGTCCACGTTCAGTCTACGTTGATATCTTATATCCTACTACTACATCTGCGCTATACCCCGAACCAGCATGAGTTTCTTCAATCGAGGAGGAAATACCCCGACGCCGCCACCTAGCTCACCCTATAGCCGAATTCCAGACAACCATGGTCCAAGATCTGGAATGCGACCTCCACCACCACCATCGGCACAGTACCACCCTCCTCCATCCCCCTATAACGATCCGTCAAGTGCAGTATTCGAGAAAAGACAATACGATCGTAGACCGCCTCCGCGCTCTGGTGAAATGTGCGTTCCTTGAGTGAGACCACACACCGTTCAGCGCTGATTCTCTGTTTCCAGTTATGGAGTAGTCAGCTCGCCTAGTGACGCGCTTGCTTTGACAAACTGCTTAATCGTCCATCCGTCAGACTTCCAACAAGGACAGCACGTCCTGGTGAAAGGTGGTTACTCTTTAACCGCAAGGTGTGTTCAGTAACAGTTATTCGCCGGTCTTTCTAACTTATCTCTTAGACACGACAATACTGGAAAACTTCTGCCCGGCACAGTTGGCGCATCTGCCATGCAACGCCAATGGATTGGCCTTTCGCTTACTGGAGACCAAGTCTCCGTCGAACCTCTCCCGCCGCCACCTCACCCAGCCGCACCCGCATATCTTCAGTCGATCGATCTTGAGGTTGGCTTCCTTCGCCGCGGTCACGAAATTGCAGAAGTGTTCTCTGCTGATGAGATGACCCGGAATTTCGTGAAAGCATTCGCCGGTATCGTAATGTCTGTCGATGAAGTGCTTGTGTTCGAGTATCATGGTCAAAACCTGAAAGCCACTGTCAAGTCTGTCAGTATTCTGGATCTGGCCGATGAACAACGCCGAGGCATCCCCGACAACGGCCAGCGTTCTATGAACCACGAATACATCGGTATTCTGATGGACAAGACCGACGTCGCGTTCATGAAGGCTCCAGATAGCGCGATCAAAATCAAGTCCAGTGCCAAAAAGTGAGCTCAGTCATAATTTCTGTAGAATGCCAGAGTAACAGTCGTGATGAAATAGAGCACCTCCGAATGCTATCCTGGCTCCCAACTTCAAATTTCAGGATATGGGAATTGGTGGTCTTGATACAGAGTTCAGTGAAATCTTCCGTCGTGCCTTTGCTTCACGGGTGTTCCCTCCTGGCCTTGTTGAAAAACTCGGAATTGAGCACGTGAAAGGTACCTAAAGCATTCACTTCGTTCACAATTGGTGGCTAACTGTCATAACTTGTTCCTTAGGTATCCTATTACATGGTCCCCCAGGAACGGGAAAAACCTTGATCGCAAGGCAAATCGGAAAGATGTTGAACGCAAGAGAACCTAAAGTCGTCAACGGTCCCGAAATTCTCAGCAAATTCGTTGGTGCATCCGAAGAAAACATCCGTAAGCTGTTCGCCGATGCGGAAAAAGAAGTATATCCTTCTCTACAGTTATTCGAATGCGAGCTCATCATTGCTTCCTCAGTACAAGGAGAAAGGGGATGAGAGTGGCCTGCATATCATCATTTTCGACGAACTTGATGCTATCTTCAAACACCGTGGGTCAACAAATAACGGTACTGGTGTCGGCGATAGCGTCGTCAATCAATTGCTCTCTAAGGTCTGTTCAGCCATTTCCCGCTCTGTAGGTTGCCCTAATCATGATATTTCAGATGGACGGTGTTGATCAACTAAACAACATCCTCATCATTGGTATGACTAACCGACTCGACATGATTGATGAGGCCCTGCTGCGCCCTGGGCGCCTCGAAGTCCACATGGAAATATCGTTGCCGGACGAGCACGGCCGCCACCAGATTCTGAGCATCCATACATCCAAGATGCGGAAGAACGGGGTCATGGATCCTGATGTTGACTTGCAGGAACTGGCCGGGGTGACAAAGAACTTTTCTGGTGCCGAGATTGGAGGTCTGATCAAGAGCGCAACTAGCTTTGCGTTCAATCGTCATGTCAAGGTTGGAACGATGGCTGGTATCGCGGATGATGTGGAAAACCTGCGCGTTAACAGGAGCGATTTTTTTCACGCTCTGGAAGAAGTCCACCCTGCGTTCGGTGTTTCTGAGGAGGAACTTCAACAGGTCATCCAGAACGGGATCATCCACTTTGATGCTGTCGTCGACGTAAGTCAGGATCGTGTACTTACACAGCCTAGTGGCACTCAAAGTTGTATTGTTTTAAGGAAATTTTGCGGTCCGGCAAGTTGTTGGTCGACCAGGTTCAGACCTCTACAACACCCCTTGTTAGCGTGCTTCTTCACGGTCCACCCAGTGTAGGGAAAACTGCTCTGGGCGCATCAATTGCGCAGGCTTCTCTATTCCCGTTCATCAAATTGATATCGCCCGATAGCATGGTCGGCTTCTCTGAGGGCCAGAAAGTCGCGGCGATTACCAAGGTCTTTGCTGATAGTTACAAGAGTCCTCTCAGCGTTATTGTCGTGGATAATATTGAGCGGTTAATCGGTGAGTCGTCCATATCGGCGTCGCGATCTGTCTTAAGATATTGATCCTGCGGTTAGATTGGACACCTATGGGTGCCCGATTCTCGAATACGGTTCTCCAAACACTGTTGGTGCTATTTGGACGAAGACCACCAAAGGTAAAGTCTTGCGTTAAACATTACTGGAAATACGCTAAATCTCCATTACCGGTCTAAAGGGCCGACGCCTCCTAATCATAGCGACCTCCTCACAGCGGCCAATCCTTTCTGATATCGGATTCTCTGAAACATTCGATTCGGAATTGCGTGTACCTCCGATCTCCACCCTTCGTGCGCTAGAGTTCGTCTTACGGGAAGTGGAGCTCTTCCCGTCCAACGAGGAGAGGCAGCAGCTCATAAGAGAGCTGCGAGAGGCAGGCTTTGAAGGCAACAAGGATGACTTCTCGTCGAAATTCCAGATTGGAATCAAGAAGCTCTTGAGCATGGTCGAGATGGCGCGACAGGAACCGGACAATGCTGCACAGCGGCTAATGGGGGCACTCATGGGATTAGGTATGTAATCATGTTGGGACCATTGCTAGTTTGTAGGATAGGCTATACTTAGGAAGATATGTAGAATAGAAATGTGTCTCATCAAGCCCGGCGGGTGTTGGGTACCTCTCCCTGCCTCCCCTCCCCGTTCCACGATCCTGTTTGCAATTCAATTGCAATTGGGAGTCTTTGACCCTACCAGATCCCGCCGGAACCCGCCTCCCGCTATGTCGGCCCCTCAAGCTTTTGGCTCACAGACTAGGCTGCACATTACTTTCATCTTTACCCAACCGGCGATCCCAACGGAATCCTCTATGGTACCAGCACTTTACTCAACTATGTTGGATTACGGTCTTACTACAGGCCTTGTCTGTATGATGAGCCTGAAGGCTGAGAGTACTGTTCAGCTGAATTATCTTATCTAGCCTAGATCTTTTGCATCTTCACGGTTAGCAAACCGGTTTGGTACCTTGATCGCTTGGCTCCACGGCTATAACTTGAAACGACTCTGCAAAACAGCTCAAAGCTCTCCATCTATGGAAAGGCCGGTGTATCAAGCCTGAAGTTTGCCAAGTAGGCCCGGTTACTCCATGTGGGTGGAATCGCCCAAACACCAAATGACCCTACAATTTGGAGCACGTTGGTGAGGTCTACTGCTGTCAATCAGTGCCCGCTGCTCCTCCCAAACGGCTCTACTTGATGATACAATTCGAATCAGCACTGGAAACATACCTAAACATACCTACTCTCGAGAAACAACGAGATGTTGTTGCGATAATTATGCTTGGAGTTATAGACGTATGCACAACATGGGACATACTTCATTCTGGCCGTATAACCAAATCATCTCGAGGCTGGCGCGATATGGCGGATCTCATGACTGTCTCCTCCATCAAACATTCCTGATACAAGCAACTTGTCTGTCTCTGTCTGTGCTGTGTTGAATCTTGATCAAGGAAAGTATCATCAGCTGAAACCCCCATCTCTCCCGTGCAGTCCAATGCCCCATCCAAATCCACGTTCTGGGCGGCACATAAAGGTAAGCGAAAATGGCATCTTGATTTTGTTCCGCCTTGGTCCTGTGTCAGTTTCCTTAATTTGGATCACTGTATAGAAATTACTCTCTATCCCTCACC
The DNA here is from genome assembly GCA_018851285.1 of Lyophyllum semitale. Lineage (NCBI taxonomy): Eukaryota > Fungi > Basidiomycota > Agaricomycetes > Agaricales > Lyophyllaceae > Lyophyllum > Lyophyllum semitale. The sequence goes on along the minus strand of JABCKH010000012.1, from coordinate 5,438 downwards.
CGCTCGATGTCTACTGCCGGTCCCCCCTCGCCAGCGGAACAGGCCGCACTGGCTCAGGGACAGAAGGACGGACAGGCCATCATATTATGGACCGTTGGGATGTATGTACCTCTACCGCTGGATAGTCAGTTAACTTAACATAAACTATCAATGCCAGGTTCTGCATCTTCGGCTGGGATTATTTCATGAATCTTCCAAAGGAAATTGAACGCGTCTGGAAGAAGAAATTTAGCGTATGTTTGCGGTTAACCTGTCGCATGCTGTAGTTGACCCTTCCGTCTAGTACATCTCTGCGCTGTATGTAGCAAACAGGTATTATGGCCTAATCCAGTTTGCAGTAAATATCCCGCTGTTCACAACGCCCATCACCCATGCGATTTCCGTCGAGACGTGCGCAAGTGAGCTTTTATTACCTGCATTCTTTGGAAAGAATTACTGACCTTTCAATTCGTCAGAAATCTTCCGCTGGCAACCTGTCGGCGCGCTTATTTCGACTTTTCTGTCCCAAGCGATCATGGGGAGCCGCGTTTATGCTGTATGTATTCAGTTCAGTCTGTAGTATCGACAGATGCTTATCGATTTATCGACTATGTAGCTGTAAGGAAAGTCAAACATCATTCTTGGTGTGCTTGGAGTCATTATGCTTCCCGAGTTCATCATCCACGTTATCACTTTGACGAAGGTCTTCCCAGCACCGAGCCCTTTGCCTGGCGTCGTTGTAGTCCCATGTGTCGCTATCGGCCCTACAAATTGGCTTATTGCCTTTTGGGTATGTCGATAGCTGATTTAGTATTCTTCTGTGACATTAATATTCTCTTACTAGGTAATGCCGCTCGTGTTCGACACGGTGACTTTTCTCTTGACCTTGTACAAATCGATCGAACACTGGCGCAACCAAGTCGTATCCTCAACCCTCACAATCCTGTTCCGCGACGGCCTCATGTATTTCGCAGCCATCTTCTCGTATGTTGTCGATCACCATAGATCCTGCACGCCATTCTGACACTATCACAGGATGAATCTAATCAATGTCGTTCTCTTTGTTACACAAAGCCCTTCTTTGCAGGCCATTAACCTTCCGTAAGCTGCCTGTTATTTCTTTCCCTATTTGCTATTCACGAAATTTGTAATGATAGTTCGACTCTGATGCTGAACATTATCATGTCATGCAGACTGGTGCTAAATCTTCGTGCGCCACGATCTGCCGTCGCTGTTGCCAACTATTCCGATCCGACGAAAGTGGAACGGAAGCTCCCTCTGTGGAATGCGCCCAGCAAGCCGGGCGTCTCCTACGAACTCTCTGATGTGTCAAATTCCTCCACTCCTGGTGTAACCGTTGTCGCAAGTACTAATACCATCAAATCCTATGTATAAGCCCTGACTCGGACCATATACGGGAAGCGTCGCTCCCCACTCACGATGGTTTCCTTACCATTCACTACAGGGGCCGCTGTTGTGGGCCGTATGTAACTTTATTGAACTATTTATTTTCATTTTGTCCTCTTGTAATTCCTACCGATCATGACCTGCAAAGTCGAGGTCGCCAAAGATTTCTGAGTGATTTCTTATTGATTGCATCGTCGATTCGAATTTGCACGTTCACACAGGTTCACTCCTCCCGGTCTTAAATATCATATCGACCGTTGCGGGTGAATCTATCTATCTGAGATCAAACCGGTTACTATCGAATGACACTGCTACTCCGCGTCCTAGCTCCTTGCCCTCTACTTGCGTTTATAAGCGCAGGAGCAGGCCATTCAACGAGCGGAGGTGGGGAATAATTCAATCGACAAATTAGTACCATTATTACAATTATTGCGGGGATTGCTGCAGTAAGAACGATGGTGCCTGACTTCCTGGTGCCTGGTGCCTAGCGATAATGCGCGTACCATCAACTGACGCATCAAATCTTGAATGAATTTCAAGAAACACCAAGGAAGCCATTGCCTGGCCATGACCGTACCTTTTGCGACATCATTTCATGGCACATGGACACTGCAGGCTATAACGTAGCTAATATCATAAACGGAGCTATAATCCTTTTTTCCATGTCTGCTACACCTGGACCAACCGCGGCACAGTTGGCGCAAGGGCAGAAGGATGGACAGTCTGTTGTGCTTTGGACTGTGGGGATGTAAGCGCGCACTTATTTTACAATCGAGAACCCAGTGTTAATTTGGATTCAACAAGGTTTTGTATCTTTGGCTGGGAGTACTTTATGAACCTTCCGAATGAAATCGAGCGTATTTGGAAGAGAAAGCTCAGTGTACGGCCTTTATTCATTCATAAGACGATTGGTTGGAGCTCAACTTTTGCTAGTATATCTCCTGTTTATATCTGTTCAACAGGTATTACGGCCTTTTGCAGTTTTCCCTCGTTGTAGTTTTGATCACAACGCCCATCACAAATGCCCTCTCTGTCGAGAGTTGTAAACGTGAATTTTTAGTGCTCATGCGATTGAACCCACTTACAATCATCGATGCGCAGGGATATTCCTCTGGCAACCAGTTGGCGCCCTTGTCTCCACTTTCATCTCGCAGACCATCATGGGGACGCGTGTGTACGCTGTAAGTATTTATCTTTTATACTCAGGAATTTGCAGATCTGACTGGACTGTACATAGTTGTATGGAAAATCATTAACCATCGGTGGCTGCCTTGCGGTCATTATGGTGGCCGAATTCATCGTACATGTCTACACGCTAACAACGGTCTTCCCTGCGCCGGCACCAGCGCCAGGCGTACCAGTTCCATGCGTTGCAATTGGTCCAACGCGCTGGCTGGTGAGCTTTTGGGTGAGTCGCAATGTCCTGCCCCATCAATCACTCCTTCTCATAGAGATCGGAACGGCAGGCCATCCCGCTTGTCTACGACACCACCACATTCGTTTTGACACTGTATAAGACTGTTGGGTATTGGCGAACCCGCGTTGACTCACCTACCCTCGCTGTCTTATTTCGTGACGGTTTGGCATACTTCGCCGCTATCTTTACGTGAGTTATTGTCGAGATTTTCACCTGCCAGGTTATTAACCTTATTCTGCAGAATGAATCTCGTCAACGTTGTACTATTCGTTACTCAGAATACGACATTGCAGGCTGCTAATCTTCCGTAAGTCTCCAAGGATGCGATCGAATGTGGGAATAGCGCTCAATTTTTGGAACAGCGCCACTTTGATGCTTAACATTATCATGTCTTGTCGACTTGTTCTCAATCTTCGCGGATCACACTCCATTGTGTCTGGAGACGGTGCTCAGTTGACAACGGAGTCGGAGCCGAAGATCGGGACTTGGAAGGCCCATCAGCGAACGCAGAATAGCACGATGTTCTCCGGACGAGGAACCGCCACGACGTTGAGTAGCGCGTAGTAAATACATACCACATAACGCGACCTCCTGAGAATCTAAACTTTGTCGGAAAAACATATTCCATAGAAAGCAGTGAAGTCAAAAAGTATTCACAAGTCCTGATGAAATATGAAGCTTTGAAGGACAAAGGGTATCTATGCAACAGCATGCATGAAGGAGAGGCAACGTCTGTTCAGTCATGTAAGACAGAGTATCTCAGTTTTCAGTTCTTGGGCGCAAATTGCCACAACTTCGATGGAGGCGCATGTTAGTAGTATCCAATCTTGGTACAGATTAAAGTACTTACTCTTCTGTTAGGCAGGTAGAAAACATAAGGAGCGAGGAAGCTCTTGACGAAGCCAGGGACTGGTGGGAACCCTGATCCTTTCGGGGCATGTATGATGGTATAGATGAGGAAAGTGAATGGTGGCTGCAGAACGAGAGTCAATATATAATTCCGCAGGTGAGTAAGTGAACCTCACCATAGATTTCATATGCTTTTCCGACACTTCTGCGAGGTGTTTGACCTCGGCTTCGGTAAGTCCTGATGCACGGATTTTCTCGGGCTCAAGGTACCCAATTTCTTGGAGAAGCTGAGACGAAGGATATATCAGCCAACTTCAACCAATCTGTTGTCAATTGACATACATGGGTGGAGAGCTCATTTACGAATCCGTCGATTAGAGTTCGCATATGGGCAGCATCAAACTTTTCTTGCTCGTGAGGTCCCGCAGTTTGGGCGTAGCCCCACGTCGTTCCAGCAGGAAGACACGACACGAGATAGTCCTTCAGCTTCTCGACACCTGCATGGAAAGTCTCGTGCTCTGCAACAATGGAATCCGTGTTGAACTTGGGATTGAACAGAGGATAATAAATGTTCTCTTCCCACCTAAAGAGAAAGAGTCTATCTTATAGACTCAGGAAACAAATTATTGGCGACTCACTCGTGGTGGTGGTCAAGTGCTGCAAACCATTGCAACGCGTACTCGACGAAAATCTGCACCTTGTTTGCAGGTACCGAAGTTGAAGTCTGCCCAACAATCACTTTAATTATTGGAGAGCCGGACGTTCGAATAAGTAGTCCTTGCCTCGTAGACAGTCAGCAAACCATTCATCAACATGCCATGGGCGCCTGCCATCTCCCACTGCTGCGCCGCATAGATATCTTTGGGCTGGGTACCAAGCGAAGCATTCTTGAAGGTCTCGACGCTGTTGCTCAGGGTTTGGACGGTCGACATGGCTTGTCAATGTCACAGGTCGAATGGTTGTTTACTTGAAAAGTATGCAGGTCCAAGAAACGCGATCAGCGAGATTTTATATGAGATGGCTCAGGGCTGGAATCGAACCTGAGATGCAATGCGAATGGGGTTTCCATCATAGCGAGGCTGAGATTTGGCTGAGAATTGAGTTGATTACGAACGTTGGCCGAAGGCCGAAACGAGCATGTCCGTTGGACTCTTCGAATTTCCAAGCTTTCATAGGCCTTCATGCTCCCAGAATAACAGAAAATGATACTCCTGAGTTGGACTTGGCCAATGATGATCTCTGGTGAGCTCTGGTGAGAACAGTCAAGCCAGTGCTAGTGATGTTTCACCTATTGGCAGTTCATCAGCTGGGCGGGCAGACGCGGAGGCTTTGAAATAACCCAAAACTTGATGATCACCTCCGTGACCGGCTATTCTCTTTCGAATCTTGAATCTGAAATGGCACTGGCGGCTGCCTCGAGTCTAACAGCCTTCGCGAGGACAGGCTATGGGTGTCCTTATTGGACAAAAATAAAATTCGTTTGTGTAATATCATTTCCATAAGTGCAGGACCAGGATTCGAACCGAGCGCCCGAAATTCGCGTGATGCTAACGCAGACTCAGATTCGTTTGATCACGTGATTTTGATATGATGCGCCATCACACAGCCACCACCCATATACGGCACGCTCGCTCGTCGCTCGGCTACGTCGTGCTCGCCGTTGCCCACAGCGAGCTCGCTATTTCCACCATTTCTGCCTCGTTTTTCTTCATTTCTTCTGCCTGTCCATATAATATATGTATATACATCAGACTTAAGCAATAATATTCGCTTTCCCTCCATGTTT
>JABCKH010000011.1:0-102285 GCA_018851285.1 Lyophyllum semitale | reverse complement strand
ATATCATATACGCGGTCACCTGATGTGCCACGTAGCGTAGCAGCCAGCCCTAAACATACGCGTTGGTACATATACTCGTCCCGGACATGGGGGAATCCTTTAGACTTATTCTCTTTGGATCCCCCTTGTCAGGTAACTCGTTTATTATTAAGTTCTTACCTACTGTATCACTTAATAAATACTTTGGATCCCCCTTGTCAGCCCGTTGACCTTGTCCAGTCGACCGGCCCTAAGGTTGCCCTTACACTCCCGGCTTTTCCCCAAATCTATCATTACACAAATGTCCTTCTGATGAGTCATTTCTTTCATCCATCGTGATACAAAGGAACCAAAGACAAAGAATGCTTGAGGCGATGAGGTTTCCCTCAACATTATAAGTGGTGTGCACGGCCAAGGGACCATAGTAATAGCTCATCGCAGTTTGATGGCCTTGGACGTCGGTGAATGAGCAGCCATGGAGAGCGCTGGTATGGGCACTCGCAAAAGCCATCGGGGGCGACTACTAACGACCTTACACTGCATCTGGGTTTTGTACACGTGAGACGGTGAGGCTGGGGAGACATTCACGGAATCCTGCTCCGCAAATGCTCCGCGTGGTTTGATGTGATGGCCAATGCGGCAACACTCGGCACGTACTCTATGCTAATCTGCCATATTTCGATGCATTGCGTGACGCGTCAACCTTTGCATCATGATCATGGATTAAGATTCTCTATCCAAAGAGGATGTTGCTTGCAAAAGTTGTCCGATTCCACCTTATTCAAGCGACATGTATCTCTCCGGAGAAAGGGCCGCCGTTTTTCTGCTATAGATCAAGCTGCAGAAGTGTTGGCAACAACTTCAAGGAGTGCACCAAACAAACGCTCGGGTTGTCAGTGGCCAAAGCTTTCGTGAGGATTCATCCTTGTGATAGGAGAATGGTAGTGCCCAATTAAACCATAAGTAAATGTATGTACAGATGAAAGAACACCCCATACTTAGTTTAGTGAGCTATACTCTTTTCGAGAGCCTTCACAGCGAAGGACACGTTCACTTATCGGCATGTATCCTACACATACATGAATCTTCGACATCGTCCAGCAAGATTGTAAAACAGGCTGCATCTACTGAGCTTCAAATCACAACTTCTCCTTCAGTATAGGATTGAAACATCTTTTGACAGTTTGTATCTGCCGGGGACGGTAGAAAGGATTATACAGACGGGCAGGTATTTCGGTGACGAGGCCCTCTTGTCCCGCGCTCGAACTTTGAAGCCGCGCCGGAAATCCTGCCCCAACAACCTAAGTCCAGGGCCTCCCCGTCCCTCTTACTTATCAGATAGCATCCAATGTCCGTTCATACACACCTGCGACGCGTTGGTACGTCTCCCGGAGCTTCTTGACGTCCAGCGGTAGAGTATATGAAACAAGGGAATTGATTAGTGGACCCCAAGCTTTCCAGTAGAATGGAGGCCCGACAGGTTTCCCATCCGCTGCATTTCCTCGGCTGCAATCCACACCAGGTAACTCCACATTGGTCGGGTTTCGACAACCACTTCAAGTCGCTAGCGTCGACTTCCAACTTGGTTATCCTCGTCTGTACCCTCGACCAGAGGCGGTCCTTACGAGGAGTGCATGTTTTTAAACCTGGAGATGACATGCCAAATGTCGGCGACAGATCCTCAAGTGTTCCATAATCCAGGCCCGCTGCCTTAATTTGAAGCGAAGAGGCACTCGTTGAAGATGCATTCCGTGTGGGGCTCGATGACATTATCCTCACTGAGGAGTCTGAGATCTCGAGCGCAGTAACGACTTTGAACGCCGTTTCGAGCGTCATCCAGTAGCTCCTATCATAAAAAGAGATTTTGCTGTAATCATTGATGGGTGAGGCTGCGATTTAAGCGTGATCATGATAACTTAAGTACCTGTGTAGGATGTTAACGAGAAAGCGCAAAGTTTTGCTGGGGGGGAAGAAGTTGATTTGTAGGTCGACTCCCGCTTTGCCCTTGTTCACAATGTTCCTGAATGGGGTAATCGAAGCCAGAATTCATATGGTCCAGTATGGTCCATCTCAACGTTCACGCGCGAAATCCGCTAATGTCTGCCAGCGCACGTCTTGGTGAGGAACGCAGGGAATGATCTACTCTTGCGGGTGGACTCGTGCTGCGAGAATAGGGAATAGGTGCGATTAGTGTGAGAGTTGTGAACGAGATACCGGTCAAATTGATAGAGGTCGTCGCAGGCATAGACCAATAGCAGCATCAAAAACTAACCTGCATCTCGTGTATTAAGCTCCTCCATGTTTGGGAACCATACCATACGTGCTTGGCTCACCAAAGCTGATTGACGTGCCAGGGAGCTTTCCGCTATCCGTCCTTCTTGCACATGCCAGCTGTATGTCAGCATATTGAACCGCTTCGCTCCCTGTGCACGAGGGCGCGTCATACATCTCCATATGGGCCCACTGTTTCCGATATGATTCCATGTGTTGTGTCATATCAGGCGCCATGTACGTGTAGCAGGGACACTGGGACCAGCGTTTCATGAGGCGTACGTATAGACTGAGAACGCGAATCACGAAGTTCAGGCCATGAGAACATGATTAGCTTTAGTTCGAGACCTGAAGCATAGGTGGTGTGCACTGTCACTTCGTAGCATACAAGGTTCTCCTGAGTAAGGCGGCCCCCCTAGTATAGGTGTTACGAATAATCGCGTCAACGACAATCCAGATAGCAAGAGGAGTACCAGGCATTTCAAGTAGGCTGTTAAAGTTTTCGAGATTCGTCGACATTACGACGCTTGACAGCCCGTTTTAAGATGCTTGCCGAACGACTAGACCATAAAAGGGGTCATGCCAAGCAGTCAGTCTCCCACGGTCAGGAATCGCAAATATTTGCCTTGCGTCCGCCATCTTGGTGGCAAACACCTTACCTTCCCCTGTATATTCCCCTTTCCCTCCCCTTTTGGCTTTCTAGCCACTCTGGCAGCATTCTGATTCCTCCTGACGGCCTGTGAAGTGACTATGGCACAAGTACAGACCGCAAGGTTCCCGATGACAGGCCCGTCCTGGGACGAGGAGGTTGTGCCTGCGCTTAGGAAACGTACGGTTCAAATACCTGTTGCGAAACTGATTATTTGCTTATCACTGCTGTGCTCTGGTATGGACAGGTCTGGAAAGCGAGAGCCGGACGCTGGCAAAGCGCATGTCCGCAGTGTCTTTATCGTCCCAGGAGGACCACTTCGTCTCCATCTACGCCGATCCTACCTCAGCGTCCACGTATACTACTGCCAGGGACTCTCCGTTTCTTCAGAGTAATGCCAGTGCCAGTGCCCGCTCGCGCTACGAGCAATCACAACCACGAAGTTCGTTCGACCGGATACCAGCCGCTAATTCGCATTCACAGAACGGCTACACTCCTACCCCTATAAAAAAGAAACCTCCATCCCCGGGCCCTGCGCCTGCATTTCCCCGCTCGAGGACTTACTCCCAGCCTTACCTATCTGACCTCCCGAATGGAAAGACACAGGGCCCGAAAACGAACGGGAGCACCCACAGCAACGGCAGCAGCAAATCTCCTCGCTTGCCCGACACCAGGCCCACACGAATACCCCAGCCCGCCTCGCGCTCGCCTCCATCCCTCTCGGTGAATACCAGCGCGTCGAACCAAAGCATACCCAACGGATACCACCAATATACCACTACCCTTACTACTACCCCTCTGCAGGATCCATATAATGGACAGGCACCAGCATACCCGGAAAGCAGCCCCCGCACGCCCATTGCCATTCCTCGCGCCCAGCCAAATGTGAACGTGGGCTTAGGCCTCCTGCACGAACCCCCGCCATTCAACCCCTCCTCCGCGTCCTCTTCCGCCACCCCGTCCCATTACTCGGAACATGAGAACGAAGCACCCCCGCGCGCATCCACGGAGTCGGAAGAGCGCCCATTCGAGCACTGGTACCGCGGAGAGGTATCGCGGAACGGCGGTGTCGGTGAGCTCCGGGTCGGGCGCCGGCAGGAGATGTTAGAGATTGCGAATTATGGGCACACGCTCAGAGCACTGGAGATGGAGAGGCGGGAAGGTGGGAAGCGGCGGAAGAGGGCGGATAGTGTGACGGGGATCGGAGACGGTGGGAGGGAGAGGGGTAGCTTGTACCTTGATGATGAGGATGCGGGGGTTATAGGGCGCGTCATGGATGAAGCGCCGCTGACGGATTTGGAGGGCTCGGAGGGTCACTATGAGCTGGCGTATGGGGTATACGAGGACACCCAGGAGGATAACGACGAGTTTGATCAGAACCAGGATCTATCGAGTGGGAAGGTGTCTCCGCCTGTGTCACGGCCATCGCAGGATACTCGCAGCACCACCCCCACTCCAACCACAATACAGCAGGCTCAGCAGCGGCCGAACTCACGGAACACGAATCCCCCGCCGTCACGGATACCAGCGCGCTCGAGGCAGTCCTCCGAGTCCCGTGGCACGACACCCACGCCAACGCAGATGGTCCGTGGCACTAGCGAGCCGTCCTCCACCCCCTCGGCCTCGACGTCGAACTCGGCATCACCGCCGCAGACGCGGCAGCGGCAGCCGTCGAAGCCTTCACCAGCTGGTCGCGCTACCCTAAAGTCGCGCACGGCGGCGTCGAAAGCAACGAGGGCGAAGACACTGGCGTCGAAGAAGGAGCTGGAGGAGGAGGCGAAGCGGAGGAGCGTGGCGTATTACCCTACGCCTGGGGGCGAGGGCGACGAGACGATGATTGATGCGATCCCGGAGTGGACACAGCCTGTGCCGAGACAAGGCAACTGGGACGACGTGCGTCTCTATCTCCTTACTTACATCGGGTATAGGATGAGTTCTGACTTTGCGTGTAGGTGGTCCTGCCAGTCGTGGCGCGGAAAAAGGGCCTGGACGGACATTATCAGAAGGCAGATGGGAACCCGATACCGCGGAAAATCGATAAGACGATAGCACCTGTACGTCCTTTTTGTCCCTCCTGCCCGCCCCAGACGCTCAGACTGACCTCCACAGGCTCCAGGCACCTTTGGATTCGACCACTCGAAGTACCGGCCCTGGCGTGCCGACGGCGAGCCCGAGTCCATCCCCATGGACGAGTTTGGGCGGCCCACGCCCCAAGTGCGCAGTGTACCGCTCCCAGAGGACGAAGAACCCTCGCCGAACCCACCTCATCCCCCATCGAACCACGACCAGACGCGCCTCCCTCCGCGTACGGCGCCGTCGCCAGCGCCGTTCTCGGACTACGCCCCCATGCGGACGGGAGAGAAGACTGCAGTAGCGGTGGCGGACCTGCAGCTGGGACAGCAGCAGCTTTTGGAGGAGAAGGACGAGGGTGGCGGTTGCTGCAAGTGCATCATCATGTGATGTGCTCCCTCATTCAGGAGTTATCGGTGCTATATGGGGAGGCGGTGGTCGGTCCTACCCACGAACTTGAGCTTTGATATGATTTATGATGATCCTCCCACTCGTTCGTCGTTCGTTGTCATATTTTTTCCCTTTTCTTTCCACACTTTGCTGTCATGGCTATCCTCACCCTCACTTTTTACTCTCTAATGCATACATACCACACACCTCCTGTCATCGATCCAATTCAGTTCTCACTATGCACTCCACCAGTCCATCGATCAGTATGTGCCCTGCATCCTGGGTCGCGGCTTCTGGTCACTGGCTTTCTTCTCTTTCATTCATCTCGAGTTGTATTCTATCTTTTTACCTCATCCCCCGCCCGTCTCTACTTATCATCTCACCCCTACGGTTGTACAGACTTCGTTACATTCCCACCCGGTGGTGGTTCTGGTTTTGGTACAGCATCCTCGATATCCATTCCGTAACTTTTTGGAGTCTCGGGTCCATCGCAATATTATACAATATAACTATTTACTGCATGCTGGTGCTACCAACCACGGTTCCAGATCTTATCCTCGTGCCCCCATCCGTCATAGAGATCCTGAACCGCAGGTATTGGTGACTTGGTATGTGACGCCGGTGGAGAGCAGCTTCTCCTTGTCAATGCGCACCTCGTCTGTCGCAAATTTGACGCTGATTGAGTACGTCCCGAGGGCGTCTGAGTCCGGTATCTCGATGCGGGTCTTGTTGGTGAACTCCTTGAGCAGTGTGCGGTCTTTCCACCATTTGATAGTATAGCTCTCCTGATTCGCATGTGCCTCGCGGAATTGGGCAAGTGGAACGAGCTGGACGTCGATTGTTTTGACCCACCCAGTGGATCCGTCGGTCGATGGACGCTGTTGGCACCCCTCCTTGATGTCGTCGATGAGGTTGACGCGGCGTAAGAGGGAGAGCCAGAGGCCCTCGATGCAGACTTTGCAGAAGTTGGGTGTGGTAATCGACCGCATCAGGCAGTCATCGTTGGTAGGTCGATAAGATGTTTTGTTCTTTTCCGAAAACCTTTGTGCACGTCAAAAATGGGCCCAAGAAGAAACACAACGAAAATATACTGACGTAGGATAGACGCCGTAATTTCCGGGGGTGGAGACAAATCTGGAGTGGATGAATCAGTTATGGACAGGTGGGTCAAGAATGACCACTAACTCGTCCTCATCCCCAAATTCCAGTAGCTCAACGCTACACAGCTGTGCGGCACCCGTCCTCTTCTCGTTGAGAAGCGTAAATTTCACCTCATGCTGCCCAAGCTTTAAGCTGTCCTGGTTTTTTATGTCGTAATGCCAACGGTCGAGCCCAATGTCGGCCCTCGGCGTCCATCCAAGGTCAACTCCGTCTAGTTCAACCTTCAGATCACTGGCTTCCGGTAGCCCGGAGAGCGAGAATCGCAGGAGGTGCCGAGAGTATGTCCCAGAGGATGTGAAGGTTACCGACCAAGGAATCGAAATATTGAGCAGCGTCCATGGGTAATACTGCATTGGCATCACCGAACGCTCCACACGCGGTGTGGACAGGTGTCCTTGCTGTTGGGACGAGGATAGCCAGTGCGCCCATAGGACAGGCTCCGACAGGTTGTGGTAAGCATTCACCCCAAAGTAGGCAAATCCGCCGTCGTACTCTTCCCCGACTTCAATGATGGAGTGACCCAGCTCGTGGCGCAGGACGAGAGGCCCATTCGCAAGCGACGATGTTATCACGCTAGAATCAACTCAGATGCGGCATACGGTGACCTGGCAAAAGGAGGGGATGGGCGTACGTATAGTCACCTCCTAAGCCTGGGCCGGAAGTTTAAGCTTAGTGTATAAGGAAATTGGCTTTCGACAAGCTTACCACCATAGTAAGGATCGTTACCTGGATACAACCCCCATTCAGTAAAACCGAGGTGCAGAGGAGAAGAACTAACCTAAAAGAATGGGGTAGTCGCACTGTTCGCCGAGAGACGAGCAGGCTGCTTCGGCGACTTCTGGTTTGCTATAATAGACCCCTCTGAGTTCCGTTCCGTCTCGGTATAGACCGAAGGGAGTGCTGTGGTTTACGGAAGCAATAAGAAATAATGGGTTCAGGATGATTGGGGATGGTCCTTACTCTTTAGCTTTGCCACCTACACCGATGCCGCTCTGAAAAGCAGCTTATGTAAGAAAAGGTTTACGTCTCAGAGGAAAGAGAAGATTTAACCTCTTTACTGGGCGAGAACGCGGCCCAGAAGTTGAGCAGAGGTCGCACAGTGGCGAACGTCTGGTTAGCAGAAATATCTTCGGCAAGTCTGGTCGCGTCTTCAAAAAATTTATCTCGTTCTTCTGGGAGATCTACGCATTACATCCGATGTGTTGAAACGCAACCCACGAGCCAGATATATAGTTGAGCTTACATCCGTCTGAGAAAAACACGAGATCAACTCGGTTACTGGATGATCCAGAGACCACAAGAGGGCGTACTTCCAGCGGCGGGCTTGGAACGAGCGGGTATTGGTGGTTCACTGGCATATGAACAGCCTCGCATTTCCCTGCAAGCAAAGGCCGGAATAACGACATAGCAACGGAGTGTTCCTGCAAGCGTAGAATTGACTGTGGACCTGCGCAATAGCATACTAATATAATATAGCCAAAACAGAAGTTCAGTCCAGCCTAGTAATTTAGCCAGGGAGTACAACGACACTCACCTTGGCTGCCAACAGTTACCGCCAATAAAATCGCTAGAAACATCTTGAGCCCACCTTGAGAGCTTGTAAGTGAGAGACTATAGTCAATAGATGATGAGTTGAACACGATGGTGAGAAAGTCACAGGCCGAGGACGCGTCGTGTTCTCAGCACGTGAGGTGTGATGCGTGACTACCACACACAAGACCACCGTCATCTTCCCCACATCTTCCTTCAACTTGAATCAGAACTGCACGAAATATTCAGTTCGATATCCTACTGTAGACCTGCAACCAGGCGAAGTAGAATCGCTCTTGTGATCATATTCGCCTTCCAGTCCAATGTCAGGGTACCACTCCACCAAAACCTCACCTTCCGAACGGCCCGGCTTTGACAGGTGGTTGCAACAGCGTGCCAGAACGAAGCCCTCGTATGGCCCCCAACCCTACTACGCTTACTTTATCCACACTTTAACCCGACGCTCTTCTTGCTTAGCCTGACAAATGCGCAAGAATGAATCGAATTTCGTGACGCAGCCTGGCACACCTACTTCCAAGTTGATTCTCATGGCACCTTACCTCGCATTCTTTAAACACAGGGATCCTAGCAACTCAGGCACAAAGGGTTACTACTATCTTGGAAGGCACTGTTACTTCGCCTTCTGATGATAAAAGAGCTCTTCCTCTCATGAATGATGCCAGGACCTGCTTTTGCGGTTCTGCTTACTCACTGAAAGGTCCATCTCGTAGGGCTGTGTGTGCTTATGCCCGAAGAACACACTCAATTGCAAGTACTTGAAGAAGAAGCATAAAATATATAACTTGTGTTACGCCGACGATGTCCCTATTTCCTGACATCAGGATCTCACCGGGCCGGACAGAATCTTCTGACTTCTTTGACCATAACCATTTCTCCGTGGAATTAACCAACGATTCATAAACGCCTTTTGAGCAAAGATAAAGTGTTATATTCTCCGTTCAACCATGCGTCCTTTGCCTTTGCTCTTCACAACTCTCTTGCTTTCGGGGAACAGTATTGTTAACGCCTGGACTCGAAGGAACAAATACATTGTGCCGGGAGCTAGTTGGTACGACTCCGATGGCAATATTCTCAGCGCCCACGCAGGAGGCGTGGTTAAGACGAACGGGACGTGGTACTGGTTCGGTCAGAACGAACGATTGGAAAACAAGGAACTGTTTTCAGGTGAGACCCACGAGATTCCACACCCCTCCATCGCTCACAGTGTCTAGGCAGGCATCAACGTATACTCATCCACCGACCTTCTGAATTGGAAAAATGAAGGTCGCGCCCTCTCCCCAATCCCAGGGACAGATATTGGACCCGAAAAAGTCGTAGAACGGCCAAAAGCTATCTTCAATGAACTCAGTCAAACCTGGATTCTTTGGTTCCATGCGGATAATTCCACGTATGGTCAGCTGCGCCAGGGTGTCGCAACCAGCCCAAATGTCACTGGTATAGGACATCTCCACTATTTGTGCATGTCCGGCATAGTCATGTAGGTATCAAATTTTGAACAGGTCCGTATACCTTCAAAGAAACATTCCGGCCTCTCGGAAATCCAAGCCAGGACTTAGGACTGTTTCAAGACGTCGATGGTGAGTGACGTCGGGTTTATTGAATTTCTGTACTGATAAACTCGCCTCCAAAGGCGCGGCATATGCACTTTATAGTAAGGGGGATGGGGATGTGGATCACGACAATCTCGTCACTCGTCTGAACTCGAACTTCACAAATGTTGAAGAAGTTATTTACACATTCTACAGTAAGCTCATCGACGTCTTGACAGTGGTTAGCAGTTGAGCTCACAGCTCGTCATGAACAGATTTCGATCTTGAAGCCCCCAACATCTTGTACACTGGCGAACGATACTATATTTTGATGTCACACAAAACCGGTTATCGCCCAAATAACGTGGTCGTGTTCTCTGCAGAGAAATTATCCGGCCCTTGGTCCACTCAATCATATATTGCCAGGTATTACAGAGATCGACCTGTATTATAACTAAACGAGCTGATCGAGAATCATTGTTAGTCTCGGGACCAGAACCTGGAATTCCCAAAGCACGTTCACGTTGACGGTGGGAGAAGTGCGCGAAA
Source organism: Lyophyllum semitale (assembly GCA_018851285.1). Classification (NCBI taxonomy): domain Eukaryota; kingdom Fungi; phylum Basidiomycota; class Agaricomycetes; order Agaricales; family Lyophyllaceae; genus Lyophyllum; species Lyophyllum semitale. The sequence continues at coordinate 92,136 of JABCKH010000011.1, read as the reverse complement.
AGACATACATTTATTGCGGCGACCAGTGGGCAACCGCTAATACACTATATGACAGCAGGTACCCGGATCTCTGATCAAACGCGGATTGGGCTGACCTTAGTTCCAGATATGTGTGGCTACCTGCTAACATCGACGATCGAACTGGATCGTTCAGAATAGAGTGGCACGATCTCTATTCCTTGGATGTCAAAACTGGCAAGATCATACTTCCGAAAGGACAAGACTACGAGGCTGAGCAAGGGGTGCTCACAGGCCTGGCATATGTTACGCTATGTGTGCGCAGTTCCCATTTTCATCTTATCATGACTGCTAAAACAGGAGCAGCCTACGTGCTCCGGGAAAGAAATTGTAACCGGAAGTGAGTGGATCATACCCCTGAACTGTCTGACAGGGTGCTGAATTGGGCGATCTTTAGTTGAAGGGAACTCGACAATTACCATTAAAAATATTGTTGGAACTGGTAAACCACAATGGTTGTCGGTCTACTATCACAATCCAGACGGCCTCTGTACGTTCTCGAAATAATTTTGGCAAGCAATGCTGATGTAACCTAGGGGGCGACAACAGAGGTGGAGTTTCTGTCCTCTCTCGTACCGCAACATACTCTGTCAACGGTGGCGCGCCGGTGTCGATTATCCAGCGCAGTGGGAGTTCGGGAATTATATTGAGTCAGCCGTTGAACGTGACATTCGATGCCAGTGGAGGAAACACCCTTACATTTACAGGGTTCAATGGAGGTATGTCATCGTATTAAAGGATTGATACTTTTAAGAATTGACAAGTGACTCGGCTCCAGGCGCAGCCGCCGATCTGGATAAAATTGTTGTATATGGAAACATTTACGAAGATTGATCAGTGATGGATGGTTGTAAAGCGTCGCTTTGATGTACTTACTCTGGTGGTTGGTGGTTGGAATGAGGACTGTGAGATCGGAGATTGACCTGATTCAGAGGCTCTAGGCAAACATTCATCAATACGGAATTTTACTTTCACTTGCAGTGTGCTTCGATCACTGTTCATCATGGCCAAAACAGAACTCATCGACGAACGAGTTTCTGTAAACCAGTGTAGGCTAGCCGTAGAGGCCCTCAGTGCTCACGAACTCAAGAAGGAGCAGAAACTACAGGAGTCCGAGCTTCTCCCTGGAAAAGAGCCCAATATCTGGTTAAATATTACAGTCAAAAAAATTCCTTCGGGACATAAATTCAAGCCTGCAAAAATGTGCGTTGGTTCGTTTTGCTTTATTAGAATGTTAGATTGACATAAGCGTGTTAGACCCATAGCCCATACACTGATTGACCCGCGAACTACACCGATATGCTTGATCACGAAAGACCCGCAACGAGAATACAAAGATCTGCTCGAGACGCATAAGATCAAGTTCATCTCGAGGGTCGTTGGTGTGGAGAAATTGAAGGGGAAGTTCAAGCCATTTGAGGCCCGGCGAATGCTTCTAAAAGAAAACGGACTTTTCCTCGCGGACGAGAGAATCATACCTCTACTGCCAAAGCTGCTTGGAGTTAAATGGTTTGAGGCGAAAAAGTGAGTTTACGTAGTCGGACATGCTGTCGTTTGTTGCTCATAAATCTTAGGCAGCCCATCCCGGTATGCTTAACACGAAAGGACCTCAAGGGCGAATTAGAGCGTGCAGTATCTTCGACATACATGAATCAAAATCGAGGGACTTGCACGTACGTTTGCACCTACCCGAATCTAAACATTGCTTCACACTCGTTGCCAGGTCTGTCAAAATCGCTACTCTTTCTCAAACTCCAACCCAAATCCTTGCGAACCTCAAACTTGCCTTGCCTGCGATCGCAACACGAATTTCTGGCGGTTGGGAAAACATACAATCCTTGCATATTAAAACCAACTCCAGTGTCAGCTTGCCGATATGGACCTGCAACCTCGATGAAAATGAGGGAGGACGGTGGACAGGGTTGACTGCAAAGGCGGACGGGGAAAATTCAGATGCAGCTAGCGATGTGGATGAGGAGAACGGGGTTAGCGACGAGCCAAAGGACTTGAATCAAGGAAAGGGAAAGAAGAGGATACAAGAGGTTGAGGATGTGGAAAAGCCGAAGAAGAAGGCAAAAGGTGCGAAGGGGCAGCCAGTGGTAGAGCCCACACCCGAGATCCAAACACGTCCCGCCGTCGAATCAGCAGCGAAGGCTATGTCAAAGAAAAAGGGCACTGCAGTGGACGCGCAAAAACCCGCTTCGGCTCCCATACCCCCTGCATCTCCCGCTGTCATCGAAACAAAAACCCAGAAGAAGAAGAAACCCCGACTCTCTACCGGCCTACCTCCCGACCCACTTCCAATACCCCAGCCAACTGAGGAACCTTTGCCGAAGCAGAAGAAGGAAAAGAAAGCTGCTGAGCTAGTCGCGCCTGTTTCCGACAAATCGGTTGTGAAGGGAAAGAAGGGCAAAACATCGGAGAAATCTGTGGAGGCTCCTGCAGAAGAGACCGCGGCGATTCCAATGACAAAGGATGAACTCAAGCAAAAACGGAGTGGTGCGCCTGGGGAGAAGAAAAAGAGCAAAGTTAATTCGGTCGTGGGCAAGAGCGCAAAGGACCGTGTTCTAGGTAAGAAGGCTGCTCAGTGATGGATTTTGGACTTCTTTCTTTTTTATCGGAGTCTACATGTCTTCACTTTGGCATTAGTAGTGGTACAGCCCTGTGCATATGTCGATGCCCATTTGGATGCTGCGCAACTTGGTCTTTGGTCAATTGGTCGCTTCGTCCGTCTATCAGGACCGGCAAATAAGTTAGCCGGTTCAACCAGATAAAGTTCGCCTAGTTCATATCCGCGTCGATTCCGCGATCCCCTGTTTTGTCTCCCTCTTCAGTTCCTCTCAAGACTTGCCCCACGAAGTTCTCGGACTTACTTGAAGTTATTTCCTTGCTCTATGGACAACGGAGCTATGTCGACCAAGTTGCTCATACCACATCCCACGGAGCCAAACTGCTCCGTTGTGGGTATTCTGGAGCAACTATCGCCCTCCAGTCCTACGATAGGAAGGAAGCTGGCTTTGGTGTGTTGCCGCAATGTTCTACTATATGATTGTTGTTAGGTACTATTGATCGTGGTTTTTCGGGACCCATAGATTTTGCATGGCACAATGGGGTGAGCGAATCTCCGTCTCTCCGATACCAGGAGCGCTTAGTGCCTTTATACAAGAAGTAACCTCATCTTACAAACTTCAGGCACAAAGATTACTTGTTTCAAAAACGCCTCGCGTTAAAACTCCCTCTTGACTCCTTCCGCTTCGACTTTCGGTAAGTCGCCGTTAAAAATCTCCGTCGGAGCTGCGGACAGATGGTGCTAAGCTATGTTTGTTTTTCTTTGAACAGTGGAAATCATGAAACCCCGGGTACATGGCGTCAGGGCGCGCTTGAAGACGATATGGTGGACCTCTTAGTTGTTGTGGGATATCTCAAGGCTACTTACGGATATGTGATTGACTTGGTCGTGGGGCATTCCCGCGGTTCAATTGTTGGCATGCGCTGGGTCTGCACAAGCGAAGATGGCAAGAACATTTCTGGATTCGTGAATGCCTCCGGTCGATATCGAATGCGTGTGAGTATCTTTCGAACAAGGCTTCTATTTGATTTATGTGATTTGACCTCTTCTGGTGGTTAGAAAATACTCGGTGATATTACACTGTCCGCTGTCCTCCAAGTGTAATGCTGATTCCCTACTAGAAACACCCGCAGCCACAGTCTGGAAAGCAAGTTTTGATGAGCATGGTTACCATGAGTGGACAGTTTCCGTAGCCAGGAAACAAGTCACTGTCAAGATTTTTCCAGAGGATCTTGAACAGTTCACGAAGTGGGACACATCAATCGTCTGGGATCACTTTCCCTCGACTGTAGATGCCCTAACAGTACATGGTCTGACCGACAAGACCGTTCCTCCGTAAGTTGTTGTTTCTGCCCCCTGTGCCTCGGTATTAATGTCTGCGGTTACCGGACAGCTATGATGCCTTGATTTATACCCGAGCCCTCAGCAACAGGGCACCGGGAACTCACACGTTAAATTTCGTAGAGGATGCGGACCACAACTTTACTGGACGCCAAGACGAGGTTGTTAACGCGATCCTTGACTGGTGGGCTGCGCGTGAACGAGGAGAACTCGCTACGGGGGTTTGGGTAGGGCGTGAGGGTCTTAGAGGCAAGCTTTGATTGGGCTGTTGTCAAATTCATTAATTCGCTTGCGATCTATTGGACCCATTCATACTGCAGCTTTTATTCTAGTAGGTATGAGTGTATATCGGCAGTTTCTGAGTCCAATGACCATCCCGGGTGATTGATTTTTTTTTGCAGATAATTTTTACCCGCCTCTAGCGTCCGTGCCCGCAGTTGCCGAATCTGCCATGGCACACTGCTAGCGAGCTGGAATTGAGCTGGCACGACTTAGCACAAGGAATATGTCACTAATATCAAACACTCCTTACGACGTCGACCAAAGATAGCTCCGCGACTTTTGCTCCATTCGCGTCTCGCTGCATTATCCTGTGTCGACATCTCGCTGGCATTATCCCGTGTCAACAACTGTACGCGCAAACCCTTTACAGTACGACTTCTAGTTCATTCTCAGCAGCTCAAACCCTGCCTCAATCGAGATCAAGAGACTGATGCTTGAGCAGCCACAACAGATGGATTCATATCTAACTACATAAGATTATTATGACTAAGTACTATAGTGGCGAAATACGATTAGATCTTAAATTAAAGATATGAGGAAGGAGAATGGTGACCGTGATAGTGGATACAAGTGTATAGCGCTCTTCCGTCCGCTTCGGTGATCTGCATGCTTCTAAAGTCCAGATCCTTCCAAATTAGAACTCGTTCTCCAAGCCTTCAAGTTGTTAGGGCCGTGCGTGCTCTTTCTCTCCAGAGCAATATTAATAGGCGAGCGCGATCGCCATGTTACGCATAATATGCGTAATGAACGCGCGGTGACACGATGCCGCGAAAATATACGCGTTTGGTGAAGGTGTCGATGAGGAGCGGTGTAGGGTGTGTGATGAGGTGGTGTTTGGGGTGGTTTAGAAGAATACCGCGCCAGTCGAGGATGCTCCTCCGCTGACTGAAGTTTGCGAGCCTCCTGAGCCTGACTTCACGTTTCCGGAGTTGGATTGGCCGCTCATGTTAGATTGGGTGAGAGGGCGAGTGTGGAAAAGAGGTTTGAGGGTGTTAAATGGGAAGACTTGGTAGTCTTTGAGTGGTAAAATGGGCTGGATAGAAGATTGTAGGGAGTCATTGCGTTTGGTGAGTTGCCTTTATAGCAAAGGGTTAAGGCACTTTCCGCAGTGGTGTGAAGGATGGCACGGGTGACCATCATTGACTCGAATTGGGAACGCCTGACGGAACCGTTACAAGCGCAGGTCTCTCTCACGAAGCGCCAGACGTCGACGGGGGAAATAATAGGTGTGATAATGATTGCGGCAACGACCTCAACGTCCGAACAAGGGGAGATCAACAAAGTTTCAAATCTCAACAAATTATGGAGTTAGTAACAAAAATGGTAATCCCAGCAGGACGAATCTTGTCAGCACTGCAAGAGTTGTTCCTAACAATCCGTGGGTTATCTCAGCTGGCCTGAGCAATCAGGCACGTTGGAACTCGACTCAAGCCCAACTCAAGCCTTATGCACAGCCATTCCAACGTTACTTGGTCAACGGCAGCTTATGACCGCTCGACACGGCATGACTCGACTCGAAATCCTGGTCTATTCCTCATTCCGCTGAGCGCTACAAAAGTAATCGGCACAAAAATAACCCCGTCCCGCCGAATCAGTTCGGGACTCGGACTTCTTACCGATGGAGGTTTGGAAACCGACTAGAAACTTGAAGTCTGGTGCATCGCACCGCCATAGGACTCGTCCTACTTGCAGTGCTCAACCGATTCAACAGGTTCTTATCGACATTATCCCCAGTGACCAACGCATCCCATTGCCTGAAGGCTGAACTTAATCCGGCTGAGGCGGCCTGCATGCTGTGCTATCCATCCATCTCCATCCATGGACTCTATACTTACTGAGCCACATCGCCCCACCAATGCCTGCTATCCGCCATTTCTCCTAAGACACGCTCCATTTCCAATGCGCGTCGAAATATGCCTTTCTGCATGACCTGTACAGGTCAAAAAAAAGTCTCTTCGATCGCCAAACTTGAACCTCTTCTGGGCGACGGCATCTCATGCACGGACAATCAACCTTTGTATTCTGCCCGACCGCGGCATATCCGGCATATGCGCGTTACGTGCCGCGAATTGCTTGTTGGGGTTCAGAAGTCCACCGGTAACATATCGCAGATTATCTGAGCTTCTTCGATCACGTCATGGGAAAAGACGAGATAGCCATAGCTGAGTAGTAGTCTTTTCGTTTCATTTTGTTGGTAATCGCTCAGCTCACTGTGAGAGCTGGACGTCCTACCTCTCACCATTACCAGCACGAATGTCGGCCCGGATGAGCCTTCGGGGACTGTCCCAATATTCCCGGCGTTGCAGGAGGAAAGGCTCTGCGCGTTCACCGCTGCTTGCAATCCGAATCATCTTGCAAAACACGGAACGACTGCTTGTGCCCCAACACCTCTCCTAGGCCTCCTTGGTAGGTACAACGTACAGTATGAGTCATCCGATTACATGGGATTTTTGGGGACCTTTACGGGTTTTTATAGGTAGTGGAACAAGAGCCTAATCTTCACCAGCCCTCCGCCAAAAAACTCATGATACGAGTTTGAACCTATCTTTGGGTCGAGTGTCAAGTGTCGTAACTTTGATGTGGATGTGTTTTTCATGGTCCACATTGCTCCCGCTGTTCGGAACCGGGCGCTTTGCTTTCTCGTGCCAAATATGCGGAATATCAGCCGCAGCGGCTCAAGACTACCGGTTTGCTTTCACTGGTTCTTGTGTTCATGATATCGTAATGAATACACATCGCGAAGACTCCAATCATGCATCAGTGGTGAATCCATCGAGCCGCGGTTCTTCGCTCCGCTGATCAGTGCTGAGCATGACTGGATCCACTCATGGCCATTAAACTCGCTAGGTCTACAAGTAAAGCTGCTGGTGAGTTGTAGCCTCATCTCCCCAGTGACAGAGATCCTCCAGCTGAAGGGAAGAGGCCCTCAAGCTAATTCGTGGCAAATGGCCCTAGTGACTGGATATTGCCAGTCTTTCCGGCTCCCCTTGACAGTGGAAGGATAGTCACCAAAGCGCACAGTAGACACGCATAAATCTTGACACGAGATCGAAGCAATGAGGGCACCTGAGTTAGAATGCGTACGGGATCTCACGAAGGCGATAACGGCCATCAGGGGATCGAAGCATGACCTCAGGCTGTTCTGATGTCCTGGCTCCCCCTGACTTGATTGGGGACTAGAACGTAGTTGTATATTTTGTTAAGGGGGGCCTTTTCTGAGTCCCGGTATCAGAAAAAACGATGGTTACGAGTAGTTACGAGCGTTTGTAGTAAACGTCGACATTGCCTTGGAACGTAGTATACGTAACCGTAGTTCATGCCTTGGTTGTCGAACCAGTGAACGAAGCGAAAGTCCGATACGCTGATCAGTGACTGGATCACCCCAAGCTTATTGGATCCTCGACTTCATGATTAGGACTGAATTGGAGAGAGCTGTCACGGACATGTCGAAGGCTCACATCACATCAGGAACGGATGTGAGCGATGAGCCTGAGTCACTATTCAAGCTCAAGCTTCAAGAGGGATCAATGTCAAAATCAGGAGATAATAGAGATCATCATCACTGGCAGACAAAGACAGACAAAGACTACTACACAAATGCCGCCGGCAGACATTCTCATGTCATAGAAGGCACATACAGCTTAAGCGCTATGTACCATCGGCATTGTGGCGCCAGTGACAGTCAAATGCTCTCCCCTAGATAATCGCATATATATCGTAGCGCTGCGTAGACTTGAGATCCGATCATGATTAGAGCAGAAAGTGTTGAAGGGTGTTGCCGAACGAGATTGACGAGACAGCATTGCAGCCAAGGTCAGAGTAACCAGTAAGGCGTCGTTAAGCAGGTATGCGCATTGGTTTGTTTTGGCAGGCCGATCATACATAGATGTCCATCCGTACCTGATCATGATCAGGCGCCGCTCCAAATAATTCCTCATCGGGGGCGCCACGCATTCATGGGCGGTGCAGGTCGCAGTGGGCGCCCGGCAGTGTAACTTGGGGTATGGGTCTATTCACAGAGCAGTACTAGTTAAACAACCTCGACGACGATTTTGCCGCTGTCCCCAAGTAGAATATTAGACGTTTGTCATGGAAGGCGGCTTAACGTAACTTGAAATCCTCACCTATTCGCATTGGCTTGCATTTCACGATGCGCGTCCTGTATTTCGGCCCATGGATAAATCTGCTGACACAAATGTATGTTAATGACCGGCCGGAGGCGAAAGGGCTCCGAAAGGTTTGCCTTGTGAATGTATATTTTCATGGGCCCTGTTCCTTGTGGTCCCGTTAAATGTCCAAGAATTTCACGCTCAAACCTTCATTGTAGTAAAGGGGTTATCAAGTAACCGCGGCGAGAACAGCAAAGACCTACCGCGCGATTAGGTCGGCCTGGTATGCGATAGAGCGGGAACGAAGAGTGGAACCTTGGATGCGAAGTCGTTTGAATAAGATTGGTCTGAGGTCGATATCAACCTCAGAGCCTGCGAGGTGATAAGTACTAAGGTTCTTACGACCTCAACATTTTTGGTACTCACCGCTGAGCAAAGCTAACATCGTCATGTGCCCATCAACAGCCAACGACTCGATGTTATGCTTCCAGTGACTCTTGCCTACAAAATCAACCACGACGTCGGCACCTTTATTGTTAGTCGCATTCTTGACGGCGGCAGAAAAATCCTCTGTCTTGTAATTGGCGACATGTGTGGCTCCGTTAGGCAATCCTAAAAGCCAATCAAGTTTCTCTCGAGTCGATGCAGTCGCGGTAACGGTTTGTCTGCAAGATACCATTCGTCTATGAGAAGCGGGGTATGTACAATTATGCACTTACGCCTCGTAAAACCTAGCAATTTGAATAGCAGCCACGCCGACACCTGAAGCGCCAGCATGGACAAGAACATTCGCACCCTTTTTCAATTCTGCGCACAGAACAAGTGCTTGAAATGCTGTATGGAATCAGCTATGAAAACTCGTGCAACCGTAGATGATGACTGACCGGTGAGAAAATTCTCGGCGATACTTGCTGCTTCAACCCATGATAGATAGCTGGGTTTCCGCATCACATGAGAGGCGGGAAGCGCAATGTATTCTGCATATGCACCCTAGATCAGGGACGATCCAGTGATGCAGTTAGATACGATCGTTGAAACGGACGTTAAGATGTACTAACACCGCCAGCTAGCCCTAGAACTTCGTCGCCGACTTTCCATCCTGATATATCTGTGCCTAGAGCGGAGATATGACCAGAGAACTCGACACCAAGAATAGCCGACGATCCCGGAGGGGGTGGATAGAATCCTTCACGTTGACTTATGTCCATGCGATTGAGGCCGAACGCCTTGATCTAATCACAGTATTGAATCAAGAGATGAGGAGGGACTACATTGACCGTGTTCTGACATGAGACCGACCTTTACAAGGACCTCCCCTGAACGGGGAGTCGGTGTAGGCGCTTCGCCCAGATATAGATTCTCGACTGGACCCTTTTCATCTTTGATGAGTACAGCACGCATTGCTAGATGTTTGAGCTGTATGGACTGTGAGTGCGGTCATTCGCTGAGAAATGGACTGAGATGTGCGTGAGTTTATAAGCTCACGATCTCTTCATCCGCATGGATTGGTCAGATGCCGGTACACGGAATGAATGAACCGGAGAGACTAAGCCAAGATTACGAAGTTTTAAGATACAGTAGTCGTGACACTAAGTACTAAGGGTAGAACATGTTGAGTGTAAATTGTGGCAGAATAAACTGGAGGAGAGGCGAGCGTGCATCACAGATTTAAATTGATATGGATTTTTTATAATAAAGATCATGGGCGGTCCATGGCACCGACAAAAGGTGTACCAATATTTATATCGGAGAACATGATGTCAGAATAAGTGCTACAGGGCAATTGGAAAAGACGAACTGAATCCAAGGCATATGTTGCTTGTGTTGCAAGCTACCTATCACTGTCACTTCGTAAGGTGTCTCCAGGGCACATCGCCTTCGCATCGCCTATCCCAAAGGCGAATAGTAGGAGCCCGTTGGGTTCAAGGCAGGATGGTACTTAACTTGAAGGCTGATCATCAGAAAGTGCTTGGGTCGCGGAACGCGCAGGCACTTCCATATCGCGCCCTGTGAGCATCAAAACCTAAGCGTCAACGAAGCGCTGATGTCGTCAGTCAACTCCTGACTTGTGTAGATGTCTAGGCAGAGTGTGCGGTGGGACGGCAAGTAATTCCGGTGGACCGCTAAGCTTTGAACTTTGACCGCTGCGGCTGCTGTTGATTTTGACGCAACGGTGATGAGAGAGAATGTCATACTCCATATTGAACTGACACTAGTTGTTGCCGGGAGTGATAAGTCATAAACGCCATCCCTGGAGAGTAGATGGGTCACGGACCTGATGCGTTGTGCGGCAGTTCTAGAAATATCAGTGTGCCCAATCCATTGACGTTTGATCGATAATTGGTTCAGCCACTCGGAAGACGTTTTGAACGATGATTGGTTCAGCCACCCGCGACTGGTTGGAAAAGGACCCTTCTGAGAAATCTGCATGCATAATTGACAATGCTGTGCTTCACACCTTTGATAAAGATATATCTTCCAGTCGTAACAAATGAATTAGGTGGTGGATCCATAATGAAATCTGGGGCGGTGCAGCCGATTTCACGGATATAGGATTGGGACTCCGGGAGGAACTTATAATTAACTTTTAATTTGGTCACATGATCAACCTTCCCACGCAGTTTCCCATAAATTTTTGCGTTTTCCTTCACGATCATCGTTTCCTTACATTGCCACGCAACTCCTTCTCCAGCGGCGTTGTTGGTTAAGTGTCAATTCCAAAGTGGGTAGTCTTCCCTTGTTCTGTTTACGGGATGAATTTCCGCTATGGTCCGTGTTTCCAAGAAGCGACTAGACACCGCTACTCAAGCATGCCGACAAATCAGTTTTACCTAGCCTTCTGAACTTTCTTTAACATCCTGCCTGCGACAAATTTATTGACGAATACCTCCTCTCAGATCGCGATAAATCCATCATCTTAACCAAGGCAATTACGTTGATTTTAGCGTATCATACACCCAGGTGAGCCCGCGTTTCAGGATCGAGATCTTTGCGCCTTCCCCCTGGCCTTATGATGACCCATGCTATGGTCCGTGTTTCCAAGAAGCGACTAGACATCGCTGCTCGACTATGCCGACACCTTAATACCTAGCTCTCTGAGCTTTGCTCTTGTTATTATCTATATAATGTTGCTGACCATGCATCCCTCTACAGGTGAAGTTAACATCCAACATATTGTCGCTCAGCTCCCATGTACATTCCCTACGAAACATTAATTCGAAACTGTTGTTTCCCGCTCGTAAAAGCTATGGGCTATGTCTGTCTGATGAGCGTCGTAGGCCCGCGCTGACCATGCGCAAGAGGGGGCTCTTGGAAGGAGAAAAACTACTACTCCAATATCTTTCACGCCTGCATCAAACTGGGGAACACTCATTCTGTTTCATGTTGGCTACGTAGCGTCGGCATCATCGGTTCTTCTGAGCATCACCTCGATCAGCCTTAATTCTGGCTTGTTTTCCAAATTTATTCGTGTTGGCATCAAAAGATTCGAACATTCATCGATATTCATTACCACGACCTATCTTAGTAGCTTATCCGCGACGAAAAGTTTTGTTGCATGAGAACATTCGTGCTTGCACCATACTACCCCTGCACGGCCTTGAGTTGAGCCTACATTGCATCATGATGAACAAATGCACGCAATCGAGGTGAGAGGCCTAACATACCGAGAGCGTGGTGGAAGCAGCCGGGCAACCAACGCCCGGGCCGTTAAGGTTCTGAAGCGTAACCAGTGAGGCAACGATACGCGCCGCCTTCGATTGATTCGAGTTGTCAGTGGGGAACGACAAAGTCACGGAGGGGTTGTTGACAGCCTTCCCGGCAGCAACGTTAGCGTTCAAAGCCTGTAATAATAAAGCACAGCGTCTGTGAGTAACATCGTGCAGATGCAGCAGAACAGACGTACCTTAATGAAGGTTGCGCGGTCCGGGGGGCAGGAGCAAGGAACCTTGACTATTTGGCCTGCGGCATTAGTAATTCCATCGCAGTCGCCAGTGCCGGTGGGGTTCAAGCCACGGGCATGACCGAGGTCGGGGACAAGGGCAGGGTCAACACCCCCAGCAGCTGGTGCAGGTGCAGGTGCGGCCAAAGCATTACCGTCCTGGATCGCTTTCTGTTGGGCAACGAAGGTGGTAGATGCAGCCGGGCACCCTTTTCCCGGACCGTTGAGATTCTGCAGAGTGACCAGGGCCGCTTGCATGCGGGTGAGCTGCGAAGCCTTGGAGCTGTCGGTAGGGAAAGAAACTTTAACCGAGGGGTTGTTCACAGCAAAGCCAGCGGCGACGTTGGCACTCAAAGACTGAAATAGATCTTGTTTTTAAAAAAAACTGACTTCGAGGAGCACCTGCCACTCACTTGGATAAAAGTGTTCCTGTTGGGTGGGCATGCGCAAGGGATCTTCACTACTTGGCCAGCGGCGTTGGTGATACCATCACAGTCGCCGGTCCCGGTGGGGTTCAGACCAGCGGAGAGTCCAAATTGTGGGACTAACGCGGGGTCAACACCACCAGCCGGTGGGGCAGCAGCAGGCGCGGGTGCGGGTGCAGGTGCAGGTGCGGCCGGAGCGTTGCCGTCTTGGATAGCTTTTTGCTGGGCGACAAATGTCGTGGAAGCAGCTGGGCAGCCCTTGCCAGGTCCGTTGAGATTCTGCAGCGTCACAAGCGCGGCTTGCATGCGAGCGAGTTGAGACGCCTTGGAGCCATCCGTGGGGAAGGAGACAGCAACGGATGGGTTGTTAACGGCCTTCCCAGCGTTCACATTCGCGTTCAAAGACTACGTTATGAAAAGATATTAAATCTAAAAATACACGATTCATTTTCATACTCACTTGAAGGAATGTATCCCTAGCGGGTGGGCATGCGCAGGGGACTTTAATGACTTGCCCGGCGGCATTCGTGATTCCATCACAATCGCCGGTACCAGTGGGGTTCAGGCCAGAAGAATGCCCGAACTGCGGTACGAGAGCTGGATCGACGTCGCGCTTCACCGGAGCAGCAGACACAAGGAGCGAGGCAGCGATAGAAAGGATAGAAAGGGCGAACTTCATTGTCGCAGGACGAGTCGAATATTCAAAGAAAGGTCGGGGGAAGCGTCAAGCCTTGAAAGAATGTGTGGTACGTCCTGCAGAGACTGGTCCGTACGATGAACGCTGAACTCGAGAATCGACACAGTCGAAAGTAGAAGGGAACAAGGAGGAAGCGCAAAAGGGGAAAGGGACTAAAAAGGTGAAGCATTGTCTTCGAGATTGATCTTTAAGTAGGTGAGGGTCATCGACGGTGTTGATTTGATCTGGCTTGTACTTGTCCTCGTCATCCATAGCAACGATCTATTCCTCGCGAAGAAGATCAGAAATGCTCCTTTAGCACATGGCCATGGGTCTTTCAGCTCTTGTGGCCGGGGAGAAATTGCATGTTATGAGGGGCCCGTTGCCTTGATGGACTATTGAAAAGCGCCAAATTCAGCGTCCTGTCGAACGACAAGTGAGTTTTAACTTCGTTATGGAAACGGGCCTCCATTGATACATTGACACTCAAGCGTAATTCAGCACATGCTTCGCACGGGCCTCAGCACCTCGATAACAATGGCAACGAAAGCAACACCGGATGATCTTCTAATTAGCAGCATATGCGGTATGCTTGGACCGGGACTTCATGAAACCACCCTTTGCACATTGCACACAATGTCAAATATCTACTACATCGAGGCGCGTGATGACCACAATTTGAATGCCATCTCTGGACGACTCGGGCCTGCCGGGACTGTTGACTTCATCAGTTGCACGCAAGTTTCCTGGACGTCGCGCGACACTGCGCTTTATTATCACAGGCTTTGGAGCGCCATCCTTTTGCCTTCAAAATGAAATTGGGAAGCTAGAAGGGTCTCGTTGAAGAGGTCAAATCTATGTCCGGTCGATGTATATCCCGACTTCCTACACTCCGAGGAGAATATATCGGTGCCGAAGACTTGTGGTAAACGGGAATGAGTTTGACGCCGTCCCGCTGCTCACGTATCTCGCCTCTGCTCAACTCCCTCGGCTTCAATTTGTCGATCCACAGTCGCCATTTGAGGGCTCCCCTAGAACATCATCACTAAGCGGAACACATTTCCTGCGGATTGTCCGACTAGGAGATATTGGCATTACTGCGTCTGCCCCCCCTCCAACTCACGTCACGACACTTCATCTCACCTGCGAAGGCTATTCATTCTGCTGCAGTCTGTCCGAAGTCCAAGATATGCTCCGCCGTTGTCCGGGCACAGCGACCTTCCGAGATATGCCGGTCAGAAGACATGCCCGCCAGACTTGCTATATGTTCTGGCGTTCAAGTTCCAAGTGGCCGTCACGATTAGCTACTGAGCAGTATTCAGATATTGTGTTCACAGCGCAGCGTGAGCGTCGGGTATGGCCAAGGGTGTGATAGGATGCGTCTGTGATCACAAACTGCCAAGTAAAATAATTACATTTGAAAGGAGGAAGGACAACAGAATCTAATAACTTGGGCTGTGTAGCTCGGGGTAGTATGCAATGATTATCCGACTCGAGAGAGGTGGGAAATGCAACAAAAGAAACGAAACGAAGAAAAGGAACCGAGACGAAGAGATCGACATCCAGCTCGTCAGCTGTTGTCTAGTCGTAAAAGAATTACATGCACACTCGTCAGCAGCAGGTGCATCCTACGCCTCTCTGCCCTCCTTGCCACAGTCGTACTCTCTGCTTTGCATCTTCTTGTTGAGATACTTGGACGGGGGTATGATGATGGGCAAAACGAGTGAATTCCGTATCGTAACAAGATAATCTACGGCTGTATATAAGGACGAAAGGCTAATCTAAACAGCAAGAAAAAGATGCGAATGAATAAGCTCACAAGAAGCTAAAAATACCTCGGAAGGTCGACGGGCCGCGGCGGGTGTGCCGGTCAACTCCAACACTTCTGATTCAAGTTACCCCAACATCGATGCGTGGATCGCCTGGCGCATCTCTTTGGGATTGCAAGTTCGTAAACATCCTCAAAATCATCGATCTCCGACTCAGCCTGTGGTCTTCTCAGAAGGAATGTCGGAATATGCTCCTCTGACGCGCGATGCCACAAGGTCTTCTTCCGAGGCCGTCTTGATTTCAGCGTCGAGAATGACATCACTAAGCAGGGGCACCAGAAACTTGTTTTTCTTGTTGAGTTTCTGTTCCGCCCTCCTCCGCTGGTTCTTCGTCTTCCCGAGCTCAACAGACACGTTCAAGTTCGACGGTCCCGGTTCTGGATTTACAATTGCTGGTATACGCCTAACCTGCCTCGACTGGTGGTCGACGACAGCCATAATGTCCTCGGGCTGCTGCGAAGTCGGGAGGCCATCGACCAGGGGAGGATGTATGGCGCTTTGCGAGGCGTGAAGAGCAATGATTGGGTTCTGAACGTGAGCGCTGGTTTCGGTATCGAGAATGACATCTGCAAGCAAAGGCACCAAGAACTTATTCTTACGGTTTATCTTTTGCTTAGCCCTCCTTCGCTGGTTTTTCGTTCTGCTGAGTTCGGAAAACGTGTCCGTATGAATAGGAGGAGATGCGGCGCGTTGGGCCGGAGGAGTACTAAAGTAGGATGTGACGAGAGGGCATACGGAAGAATTCAGCGGTGCCGAGAGTTGATAAGATGGAGAAGGCTGGAGAGAAAATTTAGCGGATGAAGGAGACGTAACGAACATGTTGGACGTACCCTGGGCGAAGGCTTCTCGACCTCATCCATCCAAAACCGCTGAAGCCCACGTTCTCCGCCTTCTCGAGCATCCTTTGGGACAATATCCATGCCCACCAACTCTACTGAGGTGTCCTCCGTGTCACCCGTTAACTCTTCAAGCCCGCTGTTATTGAGGAGGAGTAAAGATACACGGAGATCTTCGTCCCAGTCTTCACCGTCATCTTCGAGTAGAGGAACCCAGAGCGTCTCGTCCCAATTTTCGCCATCGTCCTCGGGAACCGATAACGCCTTATCACAGACTTCGTTCTCTTCAGGGAAAGGAACGAAGAGGGCCTCACTCCGCTCTTCAATATTGCCTTTGGGGAAGGGAACTAACATCTCGCCATCGTCGTTGGGGAGAGCTTTTACGGGATCAGCTGAGTCGTCGTTCGGGTAATTTCCGTCAAGCATCGAGAGGATGGTGCGTAACTTGAACGGCTTCCGGTCCTCTTCTTCTTTGTCGTCGTAGACGAGCGTGATACTATTGTCCATGGTGGTCTCGTGTCCCTGCTCTTCCACGGCCACTATTATGCCTCGCTCTCCGTCTCTCCTGCGCCTCCGAACGACCCACATCACAACGAGAGCGCACACCGACAAGGTCCCTGTCAAAATCCACCAGTAGCTCGAAACTGAGGTCTTTTCTGCCAATACCGCCGTCCTTTGTGTCAAGGTAGGCGGGCGGATGTCCACGTGATTCGACTTCAACAGCCAGAAAGCTTGAGATTGGCACACATCCAAGGTTTTGACGGTGTGGATGGCGATAGGTGAAGCTATGGGAACCAAAACCAGATCCAGGACCGGTCCATAGGCAACATTTGAGAGCTGTGTGGTGGCATTGAGCCAAGTCACTGGCTTGCCTTGGAAAACTACGTCTTCTAAGGCCAGCCTGGACTCTGTCGACTTGATGTGTAGACCGAGACGCTTGGCTAACGCGCGAGCTGCCTTCTTGGTCTTGCGGAATGGCGCGGAGTGGACGGGAAAGAAGTATGTATATAGAACTGCGGCAGTAATGGCAGTGACGATGGCCATCAAGAAAGTGTAGGTATTCTGGGAGGGGAGGGGAAGGTTGGGCGGATCATCTTCGATGTTGGTGCTGGCGGATGAGGGAGGGGGGTCATCGGGATCGTCAGAGTCGTCCTTATCTTCCTCGTCGTGGTTTTCGTTGCAGATATCCTCGTCTTCGGCATCCTCGTCTTCGGCCTCGTCCTCATCCCCGGCCTCGTCATCGTCATCGCCATCGCCCCCGACCTCGCCATCGTCCCCGGCCTCGTCATCAGCCTCTGGAGGAGAGTGGCCACCCTTAGGCGAGCCGCCTGAGCGCCTGTTCACGCGCTTCGCGGCGACAGTGAAGGTTCCTGAAGAAAATATAGGCGAGGGTAGTTGAGACGACGATGAGCAGATGGGATAGAGTACATACCAGCACAAGCGAGAACACCACCCGCAACGGCGACGAGCTTGACGTAGGGAGCGTTGAAAGGCTCGGAATCGCCTTGAGGGAAATCAAAGGAAGCTACCCGAGAGGGAGGGGGGTTAAAAGCACGCGTTGAAGGAGGTGGGGGAGGCGGCGGGGGAGTTTGGAGGGCGGAAGAACCATATCGCCCGAGTGGATTTTCCTGGGATTGAGCGAGACGCTGGTAAGCGACTGTGGCGAGGACAAATGCACCGCTGAGAAGTTCGATCTTGAACCCAATTTGTAGGCCAGCCTTTGGGTGAGCAGACCGTCCTGAGAAGCTGAAGCGCATGATAGATATATCAGATATATGTTAAGGATAGATGGTATGCGGTGGTGGTGGTATTCGATGAAGAGAGTGGCGAACCTGTATGCGCTTTTATAAGTTAGTGATTTAGAGTTCAAGAATAACATCAAGTTTGAAGCAGTTGTTAGCCTCATGTCAGCCTCACCGCGTTGTCCTGGCTGTAGGGATGAGCGAAACCAAGCTGCTCTCGTGTCGCCAGTTATCTTGTTCAAAATCTGTTCCGTCGAACCCATAAATCGCGCTGCCGGTAGCACTGACCCCTGGAGTAGGGTCTATCGGTGCAAGAAGAATCGATTGCATGAGCACGTATATTGTCTCTAGATCGGGCTTTTGGTGGGTTTCATGAGGATGTGGGAGATCCTTTTTACATCACTTGTTGTTAGTGGTTGAAGACTGGGGTTCAAGTGCGGCGTCAAGCAAGCTTTAAGCCCGCATTCTCTGAGATAGCACTGGCTTCCCCAGACAGATCATCAACTCGGGTATAGTAATCCTAAGATTTTCAGTTGCATGAGCGCCCACAAGGGAATGAAATGCGACACTATGCTTCCAGAGCCAGACTTCCACCGATCCCCTTCCACTGAGGGAGCTGTAGAAAATCTGACAGTGTTGAGCTGGGTATGGCGCTGGAGAAGGATCTGTCGCTTACCTGAAGATAACCTTGCGACCTGCGGAGACGTCTTTGTGCTTCAATCGTCCCGTATCCAACTCGTTACCACCATGTCGGACTAGTCTCCCCACCCATAGTTAGAAGTGTGTAGCGCCGTGAGCACATACGCAGAAAACCTGAACGTCATATTTTTCTATGTTCTGTTCTCGCCCAGAAATACATGCATGCAGGCTATTTTCCCTTTCTATCAGAACTCGATTTCGTTCCTTCTGAGCGAAAACAAGCGGGACAAATTTAGATTGGAGATTTCTAGAAAACTCATCACATACAACGTATACACCAGCCACCATTTTGGGGCTCAAAGCAATCGATTCGCATTAGTCAAGCTGCGCCAACCCATCCCTGATGTACTCCTCGTACAACGCCTTGTAGTTCGGGTGCCAACGGCTCAACGCTGGCCGGCCCTCAGCTATATCCGCAGCGCCCCACATGATCCTCAACTGATCTACCTCGCGTTTCGTTTCATTGTCCGGCACGAGGATATAGAAATCGCCAGATCGGACATGATCTAACATATACAACACCGTTTCCTCGGCTGTCCATGCGCCCGCCGGTTTCTCGGAGCCGCTGTTTGCACCTGTGATTCCAGTGTAGGTCCATCCCGGGCTGTCAGAACCGTGAGCTAAAATCTTGTGGGACGGAATGGGAAACGACATACACGAATAGATGCGCGGTCACGTTACTGTCTGGTTGGGAGCGTAGCTCGTGGGCCAGTCCTTCTGTAAGGCTTTTTACGGCAGCCTTCGAGGCGTTGTAGGCCGCGTTACCGCTGGAGAGGGGCCAGGTAGTGAGATATTTCGCGGGAAGAGCTTAAAAAATGGAAGCGGACTTACGGAGGGTTCGTGATGCCCTGCTTGGAGCCGGTGTTGATGATCATGGCCTGGTTCTCCTGGTGAAGCATCGACTAGACAGATGGCTGTCAGCTCACCCCAGTCAGACGGAGATCATTGGATGTAGAACTCACCGGAACGAACGTCTGTTGCACATTGACAATGCTGCAGAAGGGGGAGAACAGGCAATGCGTCATGAGCTATTACATGGATCCGTGTTGAGCGACGAACTCACCCAAAGAGGTTGACATTGAAGATCTTGTGCCAGTCGTCAAGCCCATCCCAAGATGTGCCTTTGGCACCAATGCCAGCATTGTTCATGAGCACCGCAACCTGGATGAGTGTGAGCAACAATCATCGGGTGGAAGGGTGAGCCGATGAGCCCGGGGCAGGGAACATGAGCTCATCGGTAAGGATACGATGGGAGGGGGATGGAGAAGCGGTGGCGCGGGTGTGGACCAGACGCAATGATCCTCACCTCACCCCAGGCCTCGTAGACTCTATCTCTCAGCCTCACAACCTGGTCAAGCTGCGCAACATCGGTGGGGACGATGAGGACGTTCGCCTCCCCTATTTGGCGCACGAGCTGTTTCCCAAATTCATACAGCTTCGCATCCTCTACATCTGCAATGGCAACTTTGAGGCCAAGCCTTGAAATAGCAGAGGGGCTGATTGAGCATCATCGAACGAGATCGCAGGGTAGCAACAACGTACTTGGCGAACTCCAGAGCTGCAGCTTTGCCGATGCCGCTGGCAGCACCGGTGATGACCGCGACACGACCTGCGTTGATGACCGGGTGGAATTCGTCGGCCACGGACATGTTGTCGAGCTTGTATGATGCCGTGCCGGAGTACACGCCTGGCCGTAATGGTGAAGTGCCAGCGCTCCTTTGGTTGCGCTCAGGTATGGGTATCATCACGGAAAACGAGGATACAGAGCAATAAGGATAGTAAAGAGAAGAAGCAAGAGAAACGAGAGTAGCACGGATGTTGAACACTTCTTTTATAGTGACGTTTGTTTGCACTGATCAACCGTAAGCTTGTGCGCAGTTGTGGGGCCAGAAAAATTCCGCCTCGAGGTCGTCAAGTCTCATATATACATAGATAAGAATTTAGATCCAAGGGCCAACTGCCTTAGGAACTGACAAGGAACCTGATAGCTCGATAACGGAAGATTAGGAGGTTCAACAAGGGAAAGGGGTATTCCGGTTCGGCAATTCATCCGAAGAAGGATGCTCATAATAATAATTATTGAGAAGAGGATACTCGTCAAGTCGTACGCGAGAGAAAAGGAGATGGGTGGACTGTTGACAGATATACAAAGTAAAGGAGGGTGGGGCATATGGGGTAAGGCTGGGGACGTAGGGATAGGAGAAAACGGAAAGAAGCAAATGTACATGCGGTATACAGGCTGGACGGCCAATGTTCATTCTACCTTGTTGGCACCCTCTTCATGCCGTTTAAGGGGACTTGAGCGTCGCACTGGGAGGAAGGCTGCTCGGCGGACCTTCGTCCAATCCCATCTTCTTCCTCACAAGCTCGAACGTCTTCAACATCTTCCTCCTTGCGCCAAGCGCCGCGACTCCCTTCGCCTCCAACGCCGCCTCGTCCATCATAACCATATCCTTCCAATCGGCACCCTCAAAGTTGGGCGTGTACTTGTGCAGCCGCAAGCTCCTGAGCCAAGCAGGAATGTCGCTCAACAGTGCCGGATCGACATCTTCCTCGCCCTTGGGCGTTCCACCATCCGCGCGGCTGCCAGTGGAAGACGCGCTCTTGAGTCCAGGCGACCTTCCGCTCGGGGGGCCGCGTCTACTGTTCAATCCCGCAGACACCGGCTGCATTCCAAGCCAGCCAGGCTGCCCGAACCCGCTCGCCGCCATCTGCGCCGCAAGCAGCTGGGCCTCGGGTGTGAGGCCCATACCCATAAGCATGTTCATATTGAACGGATTCATCGGGGCCATACCAGCCAGCCCGGGCATGGGCATGCCCATTCCAGGGCTTCCCAAGGCCATGTTCATTCCACCCATAGGCATCCCAAGACCGTTCATTCCAGTGAGGTTGTTCCCATTGTCGTCGTTACCGCCGAACCTGTTCGAGGATGTGTTGGAGAGCGCCGGGCTCCGTGCCCCAGACCAGCCCCCTGGTCCACCGAAACCGGTGTTACTATTTCCGCTGACGTTGCGGGATCCGCCGCGTCCTTGTTGATTTTGATGTTGTCCGATTAAGTTTCCGTTGTCGTCGTACATGCCGTTAGATGGACCGTTGTTATTGTTGTTGTTGTGGTCTCTGCCGTCGTTGCTCGTGGGCTTGGTGCGGCGATGGATAGTTGGATCGCCCATGCGCGGCACGCCCGGGGCGGCATTTTTGCTGCCGGACCAGTCGTTCAACTTGTTGGCCGCAGCATCGAGTGTCTGAGGGCGGGTGTCCTTGAACATGGGGATCAGCGGCGTGTTGACCATGCTAGCCCAACTATCGCCAGCGGGTGCTGTGGCTTCTCCTCCACCAATGGCGCCGGGCCTTGGCGACAAGCGACCAGAGAACTCGGTACTCTTGGGGCGTGAGGCGTTGGCGGCGATGTCCTGAGCTTGAGCATTTTGTTCTGAGACCTGACTAAGCTGGGGTCCAGCAGCCCAGGTGGGGCGACCGTCGACATTGCCAGCAGAGAGCACAGGGGCTGAGATGCGATGCGCGGCATTGCTGGCCTTGAGCTTGGCCCTCTGCTGTGCAAGGGTAGCAGCAGCGTCATTGCCGCTGGGATTCGCAGCAGACTCGGGAGACAAGAAATTGGAAGAGTTATCCAAGGCGAGGGATGAGCGGTTTCCTGGAGTAAAGTTGCGTGTGGTCGGGGACGCAGGCAAGCCAGACTTGAGCCCAGGGGACTTAAGGCCCGCAAGTTTGGCTTCCATTTGACTTTGCATGGAGCCTGGAAGTGATGATGTATCAGTTTCGGACACAAGAAAAGAGATAGAACAGGGCTTACCTCCCATCGCTGGGCTAAGAAGGGCCGTCATCGGATCAGACCTGGCCATCTGCTGCAAGACAGTGATGAAGAATCGTATTTGAACTTGAGTTGAATGTTGGAGAAGACTGTAGAGAGCGGCTGTGCGCTCGGCTTCTGAAAGAACCTTGAACCCTATACGGCAGAATGCGATGAGCATTATGAAGAATTCATGGAGTTAGTGCTCCATACATTGCTCGATGGCACTGAGTTCCTCCTTAAAATTAACGTCCAACGAGGCGGCAGCCATGTCTTCCTACACATGGTGTCAGATTCTCAGATAGTCTTAGTAAGGGTGACACGTACGAGTGTTGCTTCGTAGTTCTGAAGATTCTCAAACCATTGGTCGAGCGCTTCTGCTGTGGGAGAGGTAGGATGTGAGCGTCGATCTTAAACAGCATCCTGCGGATCGCATACCTTCTGGTGTTTGAAACATGCCAGCGCTACCATTACCAAGGAGCTCGCTGGTGGGTCTAGCGCCTGATCCTGCTCCTGCTCCCGGGCGAGGAGATGCCGGCGCAAGGCCTGGGGTTCCTCTGGCCGAGGGCCCCAAGGATTGACGAGAATTGGCCTTGCCATTTTCGTTCGGGCCCGGAGATGGGGTGGAAGGAGGTCGGAGAGACATTGCAGAAATGTAAGAAGGGGTTGTTGGGGCTAGGGGGTACTGGGATGGGAGTAGGACTAGGTTTGTTCAGCCAGGATAACCAAAGAAGAAGGACTTGTGAGTCGTGGTATGTCCTTGACGTCGAGTCGGTGGACTATGGCTAGAATCAAACTTGAAACACGAGGAATTGTTGGAGTAAATCCTCGAATATCGTGCAACGTTTGCTCTAGACGAGACCAGCGGAGCCTGCCGGTCTAGCGAAGTACGTGGTCAACGCAAAGAGCGACGAGCAGACAGCGCAAACAGCGAGCAAGAGGCTTCCACAAAAGCGTCTGCACCGTGTGGGAAGGGTGAGAGATGAGCTGGCCCTGTTGTCAACAGTCAAAAAAGGTAAACAGTGCCATACATGTCAATCCGCTTGAAACCGCAGAATGAAACTTGATCTTGAATTGATCCTTGCTTGATCGCAAGCTCATGTCCCCAGTGGGCGAAACGACTTGAATCTGTCCTTGGTCTAGGAATTATCTGCAGAATCTGATGGGCTTTGACAGTATCTCGCCATGACCGGAATGGCAGACTTCTCTTGTCTGAGTATATCGATTCTTCTGCGACCCAACCAAATTACGAGTCCTTTGGTAGGGCGATCACAGCTAAGTACGTCCAATGTCCATGACGAAAAACAGTAAGAACTCATGATGATGAGATGGAAAGATGACAGCACGTCTCACTAATGACTACTTATCAGCAAATTTCGCACAGCAAGGTCATTCCACCAAAATAGAATCCGAAATGTTTCTAATCCACTTTTTCAGTCACCACTCGATTCCACAGCCCGACGAACTGCCATGCATTCATGTACGTCTTTTTTTCGCGTGGTGTACTTTTTTTTCTAGCTCAAAAATTTAAGACTCGTGTAAATCATATATATACCAAACAATGCCGATTGATTTTTCATATCCGTTGCAGAACGACCACTCTTGCCGCCCGAAAAGCATATCGAATCCTCGAGTGCATTCAGCCTCAGTCCTCAAATAGCGCTATGCAACTCCCAAGTCATTCCATTTAGCATTTGAAACGGATTAGTGGACCATACGACAATGGATAGTGGACATCGCAGCCTTCACCCAACACCTTCACCACTACAACAACAACCACGTCAACTCTTTCAATTAAGTATATGTACGAGCCACCCAACTTCCTCACCAACATCCACACATGTCGCAAACCCAGTTTCTCCATATGTCACATAACTCCAAGACGTCCAAGACAGGAGGATCAGCAACATGGAGTTAATGCACTAAGCATCGTAAATTGTGGACTATGCTACTTCATTGCCTACCGGCTCTTCCTATCGTTCCTAACCGCTTTCTCCCCTCTTCTTCAAACGTAAGTATGATAATAGTCTACCATGTGGATATGCAAGGCGGGCCGGCGGCCTTGGAAACTGTGGTATAAGCGGAACCACCCGGAACCCACATTAGTCATCATATCCAACGAATCCCGATCTCCGCCCTGACAATATCTGCAAATTTCCCCCGCGACGACGACACAACAGCGACCAGCTGGCATCCTAGCACCGCTTCTCTTATAACAGCACAATGGCTCAATCTTACTTTCCGAGCCGTGTAGCATCACCTACATCTGCGTTCACCGACCTTACTTATGTCCTAAACGCTGAGAAGCAGCTCAAAGTTGAAGATGTGCAGGAGGCTTATATGGAACAGAAGGACCGGTGAGGAATCTTTTGTACGCTGTCCAGTTCAAAATTTCAGCCTTACATGTTATAACAGCCTTGTCGGCGCGATCGACTCAACCAAGAGCATTATGCGCGAAATTCGCACCTTTAACAGGGAAGAATGGGTTGTTAGGTACCCTCAGCTTCGCGAGCAACCTTTAGAGCAGTCCACCGAAGCCTCGCGATCAAGTCTAAAGCGTCCCAAGGGCATTCGCCGATCCCTCTCTTTTGCCGACGACCCAATGACACAGACTGAAGTGGTC
This sequence comes from Lyophyllum semitale, assembly GCA_018851285.1. Classification (NCBI taxonomy): domain Eukaryota; kingdom Fungi; phylum Basidiomycota; class Agaricomycetes; order Agaricales; family Lyophyllaceae; genus Lyophyllum; species Lyophyllum semitale. Next base: position 67,239 of record JABCKH010000011.1, on the reverse strand, counting down.
CTTTCCGAACCTAGGAAGGGTATCACCCGCTCTGTCACACTGGCATCTATTGCTGATGCCGAAGATGAGCAAGAGGACCCGATGTCGCCCACAGACAAGGAAAACGAGTCCCAGCGCCTACTTCCCTCTTCAGATTTCCATGTCCTACGCCTCGACCTAAAGCTCGGCGCATCCGGGGCCTCCAATTCAGCTGCATCTCTCGTTTCACAGCTGGAGAAGTCATCCATTGCAAATTTAATCGACGAGCGTATCGGGGCGTCCTTGAACCACATCGACAAGCTTCGCCTCCGCGTTGAGGATACTTCGTCCAAGGTTTTGGTCACTGGTGACTTGAACGCTGGAAAGTCTACGTTCGTTAATGCACTCCTCCGTCGCGAGGTGATGCCAGTTGATCAGCAGCCCTGCACAACCGCCTTTTGCGAGGTCCACGACGCCGCAGAAAACGAAGGCAAGGAGGAGGTACACGTTCTCAAAGAGGGTGCTACGTATGATATCAACGACGAATCGACCTTTGTTAGAGGTAGCATCGCGGATCTCGAAGAAATCGTTGCAGATAACGAGGACAAGCAGCAGATGATCAAGCTGTACCTCGCTGACACCCGTGCACCCTCCGAATCCCTCCTCAACAACGGTGTTGTCGACATCTCGCTCATAGACGCCCCAGGGTTGAACCGTGATAGCCTCAAAACAACTGCCGTATTCGCCCGTCAAGAAGAGATCGATGTAGTCGTCTTTGTCGTCTCCGCCGAAAACCACTTCACCCTTTCCGCGAAAGAATTCCTCTGGAACGCGAGCAACGAGAAGGCCTATCTCTTCATCGTCGTCAACAAGTATGACCAAATTAAAAACAAGGAGAAATGTCGACGACTCGTTCTCGAGCAAATCAAGCAGCTTAGCCCCCGCACATACGAGGACGCCCAAGACCTCGTTCACTTCGTCGACTCTGCCACCGCCCTCCAGCCTTACACTGCCAACCCTGCCTTCGACGACCTCGAGTCGTCTCTTCGTTCCTTTGTCCTCGTCAAGCGCTCGAAATCCAAACTCCAACCCGTTTCCACCTACCTCTCCCACCTCCTCTCCGACATCGAGCTCCTGGCTGGCGCCAACGCTATTGTCGCCGACGCTGAGCTGCAGGAAGCTCGTGATAATCTCAGTGAAGCCCGGCCTATTCTTGAGAAGATGAAGAGCGGACGCGACGCCCTCGAAAATGGCCTGGAAGCCTCGGAGGAGGATGGTGCAGATAGGGCTGCCTCAAAGACCCGAATTATCCTTTCAAATGCATTGGAGCGCGTCGGGCAGGGCAAGCTTGGCGTAGACAAGCCCCTCGTACCCATGCCATCCTACCCCGGTATCCTCGGACTCTGGGACTACGCACGGGACGTGCGCAAGGCTCTCCTGGCGAGTCTGGATGCAGCCGTCAAGTTTGCTGAAGATGAAGCGCGCACCATCACGAGTGCTGGTGTCGAGAAGATCAAAGACCTCGGAGAGGTCCATCTTCCCGAAGGCGTTGAGAGGAGTCGGCGGGTGTTCATGCCTGAGGCGATGTTCAGCACCGTCAGGCGGGGGACGAAGGGAAACAAGAGCCGCAGGTCGTCATCTTATGGAAGTAGCGGGGCAATTGTGGCTGGAGGTCTCCATGGGCTTGGGATCGGGCTTGCGCAGCGTCCTGACATGCTCGAGACGACCTTCCTTGATCTGTTCGATGTGCATCATCAGCTGTGGCTCCATTTCGGTGACGGGAACGCTAAGGAGGATGAAGAACAGACACTCTCGCTGTTGCCTAGCGCGCTGAGCATCTTGAGCGTCGGCGTGGGCACGCTGACTATGGTTGGCGGACAGGCAGTGGGAGCGAGAGGCTTGATAGAGGGCATCCTTCGGGTCACAGACCTCGTCGGGAACGAGACTACACGCAAGTGGGCTGCGCCTGTCCTAGGCGCGTTTACCATCGGCTTGACGGCGTACCTTATCCTTGAGCTCCCCAGCTCGATTCCACGGACGGTTGGAAGACGGGTACGCGCGTCTGTGACTCGTAAAGATGGCGAGAGCGAGATGTTTGTGGATGTCCACTCTGGACGGGTGAGCAAGGAGACGAGGAAGGTGTTGAGGTTGGCTTCGTGGGATCTGCGAGAGCGCTTCAGGGGTGCAATGGAGGAGAGGAGCAAGGAGGTCAAGGGTGCTGAAGAGATGGAGAGGAAGGCGCTGAGAGCGAAGGAATGGTTTGGTGACGTCGGAAGACGGACTGGAGAGATCAGAGCTGGGGCTGAGCTGGCCAACGAGGCTTAAAAGACGAAGGTCAAGCCAATAACAAAGACAACGAAGGTTGTATCACAAGCCGAGGAAAAATTCTAATACCACGTCGAGCCCCGTTAATCGTGTGTGCTTCCCAATTCTTTTTATTTCTGCTTATGCCTATAGCTCCTCATTCTAATCTCTTCTCCTTCAAACATAAATTCTTCCGTATACATTTACGACCTCCTTCGTTGGCGCTCGTTCTACAGGCATATACAGACAAACCACCGCGTCTTGTCGTTATTAGACGCCTTTGCACCTCCTCCAGTTCATATGAATTCAGGTATCTTTGCCTACTTTTTTTGCAGCCTGATGACGCTCGTTTATTTGATGTCTTCACCCATGACCGTTCACGAAATTGTAATATTTTTGTATGATTCAGATGCTGGCGAATAGGACCTCCAAACCCTGCTCGACGTCAGGCTAAACCCAAACGTCCTGTCGCTTGGGATGACCTTCGGGTCCGAGTCGGTGGTTGCATGACATCATGCCCTCACGGACTTAACTCGAGGTAGGTCGTTTATCAATAGGCTCGCTTCTCAGAGTATACACAAGTACAATGTCATTCCCACCAGAGTCTCCTTTCAAAATATCCATCCCTGACTCCCAGCTCTCTCTCCTTCAACAGAAGCTAGCCCTCGTTACTTTCCCTGATGAACTTCAAGACGCAGGCTGGGCTTATGGCGCTCCTCTTGCTGATGTGAAGCGGCTCAGCAACCGCTGGAAGGATGGTTATGACTGGCGGAAACACGAGGCTGCACTTAACACCGAGTTACCGCAGTTCACGAGAGATTTAGATGTCGAGGGCTTTGGGACTCTCAACATCCACTACGTGCATAAGAAGAGCGAGGTAACCACTGCTATTCCGCTGCTATTTGTTCATGGATGTAAGTGTCAGCGATATTATATGCTGTGCCAACAATTGAACTGCCACATAGGGCCAGGAAGCTTTCTCGAAGTCCGCAAAATTTTACCTCTCCTTGTTGAGGCTTCCCCGGATCACCCCAGCTTCCATGTCGTGGCCATTAGCCTGCCAGGGTACGGGTTCTCTGCCGCTCCTAGTAAGAAAGGCTTCGGGATTGCTCAATACGCCGAGGTGCGCGAAACTTGTTATACAAACATCTGCTCACCAACGTTATGGTTTCAAGCTTGCAAACAAACTAATGCTATCGCTCGGATATGACGAATATGGTATTTTTATTCTTTTCTCCACTTCGCTCAGTATTAAATGTACTACTAGTGACTCAAGGTGGCGATTGGGGTTACGCGGTTTGCTCTCTTTCCCTCATCTGGTCGACCTTGTCAATAAGCAGACCTCCAGATCACACGTACCATAGCACTACTATACGGCCCCAAACACAGCAAGGCTTGGCACACAAACTACCCCGTGTACTTTTATATTTTGATTATCATGAGTTGACCATAGCTCACATTATCATTTAGGGCTCCTCCCCCTTCAGCTAGCCGTCCACTGATTCTATTAACGCACCTTCTCTCAAACCTGCCGTTCTTTTCATACAGCGAACGCGAGAAAGCAGGCCTTGCGCGTACAGAATGGCACCGCAAGATGGGCCAAGGTTATTTCATGGAACAATCAACGAAGCCCCAAACACTCGGGTACGGGTTAGCCGACTCCCCTGTTGGCCTGTTGGCCTGGATCTATGAGAAGCTTGTAGAATGGACAGAAGCATACCCCTGGGATGATGACGAAGGTATAAGTCTCCCCCCGAGTAACATACATTTTCTAAACACATCACAAACAGTGCTCACCTGGATCTCTATCTATCAGTTCTCCCGCACTGGGCCTGCTGCATCCGTTCGCATCTACTATGAATACATACAAGGCAATGCAGGCCACGACACGGACCCCAAGACGATCCCGGTTGGTTATTCGCACTTCCTTAAAGAGCTCGCCCAAGTTCCGCGATCGTGCGTCCCCCTTTGATCTACACCCCCCCCCTTTACCTTACTTACCTATTATCCTCCGCAGATGGACGAAAACATCAAATGTGGTGTTTGAATCCGAACACGAGAGTGGTGGTCACTTTGCGGCACATGAGAAGCCGCAGGAGCTGGTAGCGGATTTGAGAAAGATGTTCGGAAAGGGCGGCGGGGCATTTAAGGTTGTTAAAGGCAAAAATGGATACGCTTAAATCTTCCTTGGAAATTTCGGTATAGCACGATTGTGTGTACTCAAGCAAATTGACGGTTCCAAAACTTGCTCGCCCACCTACCTCATCCCTGACGTTGGCGGATATGCGTTCGGAAGTTTTGAGCCTTGGTGAATTAGATGTCGATCCAGAGCAACATAGACTGTGAGAATAATAATCCGAGGTACTCGATACAGCTAGATACGAAAGCTCAGTGTTGGCACGAGAACGCGAGTGCAACAGCTGAGGGGAGACGACGATTCGTGTCCGTATATATACACTACGAGAGTTCGCAGTAACCTATAAAGAGGTAAACAAAAGGAATAGCTCTCGAAGAGAGCAGTATACAAATGAGTTAGCATAACTATCGGGATGTGGCACAGCCCGATGGCTCGAGATGAGGTAAGTACAGTTACAGTAAGTATAGAATGAAGAGAAATGACCGAGAATGCCGTATGCATTCTTGTGGCTGAAGCAGGAGACGCGCGCTCACGCGTAGGTCACGAGTGAGTCACGAGGACGGGCCGGCTTCTAACATAGACTACCCCGCTTCTTGCCCGCTTCGACAGACTGCAATATGGCCAGAATTGCTCGAAGGAACCTCATACGATTCCTCGAAGAAGCAAGGAGGCGCAACAGGTCTGTCAGACTGATCGGAACATCAATCGTGGCACACGCTTTCAACTTGAACTCCAACTTGTTCCTCCAACCTTTTGAACCTGGCTCGAACCTTCGAATGCCTGATGTTTATCTCTATGAAGCTTACCACGTTTTGGAGGATTCGCAGTCCTGACATACCTATTGGCACCATACTCAGGTACTTGGCAGCTTTGACAGGGTTCCGGCATCATGATGACATCCACAGACCAGTCGGCATAATACAAAGTGGGGTGAAATTCAAGTTTTACCTAGGCAGCAGCGCCGAGTCGTGTGAAGTATCTTTAACGAGGTCAACTCTCCGCCACCTTCGTATCTCAGCACCAAGTGAGTTCAACCAGAATTAGCTGGGGCGCTCCCATATCCAATTATGGGTAATATCACTATCACTATCACTACGTGACAATCCCAAATTCACACCTGTCAAAACAGGGCTTTTTGCTCGCCAGCCTCTTACACAGGCCCAGTCGCTCAATGACTTTGCGCGTAGGTGAATGTCATTATTGTTTCCGAGAGGGTAGCCGAGGCCGAGGGCACCAAACACGATACCTCTTTCGACACCCCCACGTCCGGTAGGCTGTTTTCTGACGGACTGCGAGATAGGTATCCAGATCACTGTATGAATGGGCGTAACCAACAAATACCATCGAGGCCGCATGAAATGACAAGGATCCTGGTTTTCCGAACTTCTGAAGGGGCTCGTCGGCAGTTGGTCGGCAGCAACGAAATTCCAACAGTCCTCATGCCGCTGCTCGCGCAACATCCGCTCTCCCGCTCCGTGATCCTTGCTACATCGGCTGGGGGAACATTACTTCGGACTCTCGCGCGTCGCCGAGACCTCGCTCGATGCATATTCCCTTTTAGCCCTTCCGCTTACGCGATGGCGAATACATGGAGCCTTGAGAGTATGATGAGATGATATGGGGATTTGCGTTCTACATGGACCACCCTGCGCACAAAATACCGCATAAGGACTTTTCAAACAAGGATCCTAAAACCGGTCTACTGGAGTGTCATCGTGACTTTGCGGCAGCGCTGTGCTGCGCGAGTACATGAAGACGGCGTTCAGACTGCTTTCGCGCTACTTATACTAGGTTGCGGGTGGTTGGGACTACAAATGGAAAACGGTGGGCGCTTCTCTTCTCGAAAGTTGTTCAAGAGCTAAATTTCATTTCTGGCACGCAGTATGGGCATGCCGTGATTTTGCTTGAAATGTATTTGAGTCCCATCCGGGATAGGTTTGGATCACTTGCTCAGACACTTCACCGTTCCTGTCTCGGATCTCAAACGCCACCCTCCAAATCCACCTGTTGTTTCTGGGGCGGCTTCTCCCCATGCTCTTTCTACGCATCCAAGATTACCTCTCGTGCCGTAAAGGTACACATTCGACTAAGTATATTAAACCTTGTGACAATTACAACTGCGTTCTTTTGGTTAAGTCAGGGTCATAGCTTATTCGAAGTGCCGTCCACTGATGTTATATAGCACCTTCATTGAATTGTAACGCGACTTGCGATCATGTGCGTGCTGCGACGAGCTTAGGTTAAGCCAGCCCATATCGAGCGAGCTTCGTATAGAAATCATCTCCATCATTATGGGATCTAGATCTATCTAAGTATATCATGTGTATTTATGCCTGAGTCAAAGATGACGGAGACCTAGTAGTACTTTCATCCAATCAGTCCACTTGCGTCCACAATTGACCGTCCCTGGGACGCCGGCGTGCACATACAAAAGTGGACATGTGCGTGTCGCGTGGCCGGATGATATCCCTATGGAAGCGCCCGGCAGGTCCAGCCAACCATCAGTCGATAATTGTTTTCGACGCAGCTTGTGCGCACCAGTCGCAATTTTCACGATCGCTCAGGCTAGTTTTGTTTCCCATTGGTTAGAGAAGTCTCGATTGCGCGTTAGCGCGGGTCCTTCTTCACATCCAGCACAATTTTATGCAGCCTTATTACCTGTTCCGATTCCGATAGTACAGGATAGGGAATGGGTAGGTCGAATAGAAGGATCTATGCCAGTTGAGAAGGGCGCCTAGATATGTATGAGTCGATGGATCGGATAAAAGTTGCAGATTGACGAAGTGATGAACGAGAGCGTATGGACGCGCGAAAGCGGAGATCAGCCTCCTTCCCAGGCGTTATTTCGCGGTTGAAGGAAAGGCAAATGCGTCCAGGATAGTGGTTGATCAAAGCAAAGAAAGCTTGTCGGTATATATTGTCGAACCAATGACATCACTATTACAAATCGTACGGATCGGGACATCCTGGACGCGAAATAACGCCTGGGAAGGAGGCTGAGCGGTGATAAACGAGACGCGTATGGACGCGTGAAAGTGAGTGGAGATAAAGGAAATCAATTGGTATCCAGAGAAGAGTAGCCAGATAAGTTCGATATGTACTTGTAACGGTCGCACCAGAGAAAGGAGTATAAGACAAAGACTGGTTATATGGCACAGAAACTGTAGATGGCACATTGTTTACACTATTGTTGTTTTCGTGGGGAGACACGGGGGCAGTAGAGCGACTCGAGGCGGCATACTCGTTCACGATCTCGGCGCAAGCTGCAAAAAGCAGCGTATCAAAACCGTGTACCAACGTACCCATGCGTTGTTCCCTCTGCCTGCAGACTACGATACACTGGTCCTACAATATGCCAAAGTACATGAAGGCTTGTCACCCGGGGTGGGAGCGACATCTGACACTAGAATACTGCGCTAAAATTGGAGTCTCGAGAAACGAGCAAGAAGCTTTTCGCCTTCTTGCAGTGACAACTAGTGCAGAGGTAACTCATTCTAACAGTAAACGACCTCCAGGAACACCTCGTTCAAAGGCTAGAGAAGAGCAACAGCAACGTAAAAGCAGGCGAGTCAAGGAAGGTAGCACAGAGGATTGGAATGAGGATGTCTTCGCAACATGATGTACAATTCTACTTATTTTCCCACTTCAAGAACACCAACTGCAATGACACTGAAATAATGACGCGTCGCAAATGCTTTGTTTCTTTCTTAAGAATGACACGCGCACTGTGATTGGCTGGGAGAGGCTGGAGTCCTTGCCCGAGGACGCCGAAGAAGTCACCTCATCAATCTCGAAAAGGAAATTAACGACTCTCTCAGAAATTCTGACCGAAAAAAAATTCGAGCGAATGTCATTAAAGTCGGGACCTGCTGTAAATAGCCCTGTATTGAAGTTGGTGCGAGCGCAACTGAGTCTTGCGCACTTTTCCACGTGAGACGCACATGGTGTAGACACTTGGACACGAGCTTGCAAATAATAATATGTTAGCTTACACTGTCAGGGATCCGGTTCCGCGCGCTCAAGCCGACGTGATCGACAAACCGGGGACGACGAGCTTGATGATCCGAGGCCCTCATCGGCATCCGAAGGCCGAACCGCATCTCGAAGGAGGGCAGAGTAGCTTCAAGTTCTCTGCTGGTACATGTACCCTGAGATGGATAAGAAATTCTCCGTCGAAACGAAGTTTCTCATTATATTTCATCGAGGTACAGTCAGTCAGCGGGCTAGATTACCCCACACATTTACCCCGGAAACCAAGACCACGGGCCGCAAGAGCTCGCACTTCGATTGGGTATTTTGAGATCCAGGCACACCTGTGTTGGAAATTTGAGTATAATTTATATGTTCATCCAATGTTCATCATCCCGCCATGAACCCGCCGTCAGTCCAAAAAAGTCCGCAAACTACTACAGAGGCTGCATGTACTAGGTGTCTTCAGTGTACAAGCTTTCAGATAATTTCATATATCTTATCTTACGGCACTTTGGAGTGATTGTTTGCGCCCGACGTCGGGCCTCGGCGCGACGGTGGACAAATTGAAATCCCTCTCCCTATCTCTGCCTGAGCTCAGACAGACCATAGTGAATCTGATCATCCCTGAATGTACGGCATTAGCACAACGTGTATAAGCATTGATATTGGCAGTACTACTAGTGTGACAGAGGAGGCGGGCAGGGAGGCGGGACGATGCTCCAAAAAGGATGCCGCCTGACGCCATTTGTTCGGCTCGGTATTTTCCGGCAACCGTGTACCAACGGGGCCGCCAATATTTTTTGACGCTCGTAATTACGACTAGACGCGATCGCCGACTTTCTCCGAATGGATCGGGGGTTGTTTACGAGGTTTGACATATTACCTGTCTTGCTAGGAATCCAGGCGGAATGAGCGAATATCAGGGGGGGGTGATTTTGAGCTGCTGGAATGACAGAATAGACGGAGTGTCTATAGCGGCAGGGGACTGGCAAAGTCGGTGTTATCCGTGGTTGGCTAATGCGGCCCGGGCGCCTTTTGTTCTCCGCACTTCTGTGTAGCTGAAAATGAGCATGGATTGTAATAAACGACCTGGTTTGTGACAAGTTTAAGCGACGGAGCATGAAACTGATCCATGTTCCGAGTTGCATAACCCATCCGCTCGCCTGTTTGAATCGCCGGACCTTGAGTCCAGGGTGAAATTTAATACATGTAAACACCCTCATTTATAAAGGGAGCGTCCTAAATAAAGTATTGCATCAACCTCCGTCTTCCCCTTTCTCTCTCTCCCACTCCACACAATGTCTACACCCACTTCTCAAGGTCCAACGACGCGTCTGGACCTCAATCTTCTCCAGGCTGCCATGAAGCCGTCGTCTGCACGCACTCCCAGCGATCAGTCGCTCAATCGAGTCAAGAACTTACCTGGATATACCACCCCAGTCTTCAAGGGCAAAGACGAGCAGCGCGCCCTCGTCGAGAATGACGTCGCCAACAAGGTTCGGCTCTGTCATTTCATCATCATCCTCTTCATTTGCCATCATGCTTGTCGATTCTAGGGATTCATTCCTCGCGAACTCGTCGTCAACGAGGTGAACTGGTTCTACACAAACCTCGGCATCGACGACACATATTTCCAAAATGAAGATCGCAGTGTTATCTCCGATCACATCATTGCGCTCTTCGGTGCGAAGATTCTCGCATACACCAAACACGACCCCAGCAAGCTTGTTATCGATCTTGAGAAGATAGACGAGAAGGGTGCAACGTTCATCCATACAAGTCCTCCTGGACTTACAGCCACCGAAGGGCCCGGATCGACTTGTGAGGCGAGGTACGTACATTTGTAGCCAGCACTTGGATCTTAATCTAAACTAAATTTAGGATCGATGAACAATTCCTCGACCATTCTACACCAGAGAATGCATACCGCCTCGAGACCTTCCGTTCTGCGGGTTCCATCTCGGCGACGGCCTCCCAGCAGCTACGCTGTTACTTTGTGACGAAATGCAAATTCCCTTCCCGGCCTCCTACCAATGGCCAAACCAAGACGGACATTCGATCTGTCTCCGACGCGGTTTTCCTCGAAAAGGCCACCTCCAACACCCTCGACATCTACCAACAGGTCATGTGGAATGTCGAGGCGCGTTATGGACCTGTAATTGAGGTCTTTGAAGTCGAGGGCACGCGTGAACGCCGGCTTGTCATTGGTTACAAGATGGGCGGAACATCCAAGTTCTTCAGGTTTGTTGTACGCTCCGCGTTTTGCATGATCACGCTGACCTCGAGGCATTTAGCGCTCTTTCCAACCTTTATCATTTCTATTCTCTATACTCCGCCCGCAAATACGTCGGTTCGTGGAGTTGTTCTTATCCCTCTGCATTTCCTGATCTGTTCATCCAGAGCAATTTTCTAACGGCATCACAATAATTTCCCTTTACCTCAACCCACTCCCTGACACGAATGCTCCTCCCATCGAGCACTCGATCTTTCAAGTAATGAAGGAGGCCTCTCTCCTTTTCTGTATGCCCGACAACCCGTTCTTCCTCCCCAAAGCCCACGGTAATCATGCCGTTCAAGAAGCGACCTATGCATGTAAGCCAATGAATCTTCTATCTCTTTGTCCTTGCTAATCAATGCTTGTCGAAAAGACTCCGGGTGGGTTTTTGCGCAACATTTCTGCAACCGTCTAGGGCCGGCATACCTCCAGCTCAAGAACGTGCTGAACGAGAACGACCCCACACACGCCGAGGTCCTGAATGACATCAAGCGCCGCTTCCGTGAAGAGACCTTCACGCGCGAGAGCATCGCTCAGGTCATCCACACGTATCCTGAACTGGTTCGTTCACCATTAGTCTCGTATTCTGGCGCCGGTAATTCTGACGTACCGTCGGTCTAGATTCGCCTCTTGTATGTCAACTTCGCGATGATACACTATCCCAGTACAGATGACGCGTCGCAGTTGATGTAAGTGGTCCCATGTCGTTACCGAAGTCGACGCTAAACCAATATGCAGGCCGACATTATCATACCAGCGTCTTCAGACGACGCAGCCGCTTTCTGACGAAGAGCTCTATGACAAAATCCGTCGAACCGTGCCCAATAAGCATGAGCTACAAGTCCTCGAGAGTTTCTTGATCTTCAACAAGTTCGTCCGCTGTCAGTTCAATTGTACTGAACTTTACTGACCTTCCTGTAGGCATGTCCTCAAGACCAATTTCTACCAGCCTACCAAGGTGGCACTGTCGTTCCGCCTGGCTCCCGACTTCTTGCCCGAAGTGGAATACCCCAAGAAGCCCTTTGGCCTGTTTATCGTAATCGGTCAATCTCACCTTCCTTTCAATGCATCGCTTCCCCTGACAAGTTGTTTGACTTCTGTAGGCAATGAGTTTAGAGGTTTCCATATACGCTTCCGTGATGTTGCCCGCGGTGGTGTCAGGCTTGTCATGTCCCGCAACAAGGAGTATGTTTCCTTGGTTACTATTTAGGCTGTGCCATGATTTTCTCCTTTCAAGGAACTACTCCATAAACCAGCGGATGCTGTTCGACGAAAATTATGCACTAGCTTCGACCCAGAATCTGAAGAATAAGGACATCCCTGAAGGAGGTGCAAAAGCAACGATCCTGCCTTCGTGTGTTCATCTCTATCTCAGTTCTGGCTGCAGATTCGCTGATCCACTTGTACGCAGGCTCGGTGCCAACCCTAGACGTTGTTTCGAGAAGTATGTCGATGTAGGTGGAATGATCGTAGCCGCAAAACCAATGCTAACAATGGCTTCATGTACAGTCTATCATCGACCTGCTTATACCTGGACAGACACCCGGAATCAAAGAGACTCTGGTGGACCTGTATGGAAAGCCCGAGATCTTGTTCTTGGGACCGGATGAGGGTACTGCAGACATGATGGATTGGGCGGCACGTAAGTTTATCGTCCAATCTTGTTGTCATGCAAAATTTCTGATTGTACGATACCAGTGCATGCACGCGAGCGCGGTGCTGAGACGTGGTGGAAGTCTTTCACCACCGGTAAGAGCGCGGCGAAGCTTGGAGGAATTCCTCACGACACATACGGCATGACCTCACGGTCTATTCGCCAATATGTCCTGGGTATCTACAAGCAGCTTGGGCTTAGGGAGAAGGATGTCACGAAGGTGCAAACTGGAGGCCCTGGTATGTTCTTGTATATACCTGCATTCTGACCCGTTTATTGAGATGGTCATTGCTTTCCCAGACGGTGATCTTGGCTCAAGTGAGTTCCGTCAACGAGATCTGAAATCGAGATACTGATGAAGGGACATAGACGAGATCTTGCTCTCGAGCGACAAGACCGTGGCGATCATCGACGGCAGTGGTGTTCTTGCGGATCCTGCAGGTCTTAATCGTGAAGAACTCATCCGCCTTGCCAAACTCCGCATCCCTGTCAGCAACTTCAATACATCGAAGCTGAGCAAGGACGGTTACATAGTCAGGGTTGAGGACCAAGATGTCAAGCTGCCTTGTAAGATTTCATTTCTTCGAGACTGACGATGAGCTAATCATTGGACCGACAGCTGGAGAAGTCGTCCTCGATGGTACTGACTTCCGAAATGGTGCCCATCTCCGATTCAAGGCTGACCTGTTCGTGCCGTGTGGTGGACGGTACGTTTTTTTCTTCTAAAAGCTCAAGCCTCTTGCTAATCCTTCATAGTCCTGAGGCCGTCAACATCTCCAACATGGCTGCTTTGGTCGACGCAGAGGGCAAACCCCACTTCAAGTACATCGTCGAGGGTGCCAACCTGTTCCTCACACAACAAGCCCGTCTCCACCTCGAGAAACGTAAGGTCATTCTCTTCAAGGACTCCAGCGCCAACAAGGGCGGCGTCACCAGCTCCTCCCTCGAAGTCCTTGCTGGTCTCGCTCTCTCCACTGAGGAGTATACCAGCCTCATGATCTTCAAGGATAATCAACCCTCCGAATTCTACAAGAGCTACGTCAAGGACGTCCAAGCAAAGATCTCTGAGAACGCTGCCGCGGAATTCCAGTGCATCTGGCGCGAGCATGCTAGGCTCAACGGCGCTAAGGCCCGCACGACCATCTCCGATGAGCTATCATCGACGCTCAACAACCTACAGGCGGAGCTAGAGGCGTCCGATCTGTTCGACGACGTGCCGAGCAGGAGGGGCGTGATGACCCGCGCGATCCCGGAAACCCTTGTCAAGAAGGTTGGCCTGGATACACTGTTAAAGCGGCTGCCGGAGCCTTACCAAAGGGCTTTGTTCTCGAGTTACGTCGCGTCGCGCTTCGTCAGTAACTTTTTCCGTTTCGCGTATTCGACTGGTCTTTGACGTTGTTCATTATCTGCAGATCTACAAGTATGGCGTCAACGCCTCCAGCGTAGATTTCTTCCACTTTGCCCGGGACCTGGCTGGACCCAAGCAGTAGATTGTGTCTCACCACCTTTATTATCATCCGCCACATTCAACCCAACGCTACACTCACATTGCATTCACAAAAGAGCCAGAAGGAAAAAAGGAATCAGTCATTAGTAGACTTGTACATATACTTTCCCTTTGGTTAATGGACACTCCAGTATCTGCATTTCTCGTGCCAGTCGCTCTGCGAGTCATTGTCGTTTCTCCTATTACAGCCGTTTGGCCCTGTTTGAAATTTCAACAACTACTTCACAAATGCTTTCGGTGCCTCGTGACACTGCTACCAACATGACAGATCTTGAACCTGAGTTTCCATCCAGTCCCGCTCCTGGTTTCCTCCTTGCTAGCCTGCGCACCCAGAGCACATTTGAAGAAATACCTGTCATGTTAGCATCTACAGCATACTAAATTCCCCACCGATCCTGCTGATCTGTCCTGATCTGTCCTGATCAACTAGAGATTTTGCAGACGCCACAAGTACCGATCCTGCCAAGCGACGTGCCCTCGCGGATCTGATTCGTGACGCTTCCATCAATGTATGGTGACCCACTCGCTGCCGTTTTGTGTAAGGTGAAGCTAGCTGATGGTTGGGTTGACTACTAGGTCGGGTTTTTCTATCGTAAGTTATACTACTGAATGGCGTTTTGGACAGTAGCTCTGGCTATTGACTATGGGGACTAGAATGACGTGAACGCTGATTAGAATTTTTTGATGCATTCAGTGAAAAATCATGGGATTTCCGAGGAGCGCATTGCTGGCGCTCTTGAGGCCGGCAAGACTTTCTTCTCCCTGGATATACCAACAAAGATGCAAGTCAGTGTGATCTCTGCTTCAAGTCTAGCTTCTTGGCTCGGACTCTAACCCAGAAAAGCTTGACATCGGCAAGACCTCGAATTTCAAAGGCTATACTGCGCTTTTGCAAGAGAACGTAAATCCTGGTGGGCTGGGTGATCTGCACGAAGGGTTTGACGTTGGCTGGGAGCCCGAGTTCTCCTCTGATGCCGATCCTGCGAGGATCACGGGTGGGGCGATGTCGGGGACTAACGTTTGGCCTGGCAATCTCCCCGGTTTTAAAGAGGCAGTCTTGGCCTATTAGTGCGCAGTACCCCTCTCTGAATTGACGTCCTTCTGGTTCGCGACTAACGTGGCGTCGCAGCCACGATACTATCAGGCTAGGCAAATTACTGTTTCCTCTGTTTGCCCTTGCACTGGAGCTCTCAGAGGACTTCTTCGACAATAAGGTCTCCATCTATGAATACAATCTTGTGGCCAGCCAAATCAACGTCTCATTTACAGATTACCCGCCCGGCAGCAATCATGCGACTCCTACACTACCCGCCACAGCCACCGAACACTGACGTCGAGGGCCGACAAATTGGTATTGGTGCGCACACTGAGTAGGTAACTCTGATATTGATCTCTCAATTCTGTGTCATGATCGGAATCGCGTCCTAGCTACGAGGTAAGTGCAAAAATACGTCACTGCGAGACAACCATCTTGACAGGATCGGCGCCACTAGTGCTTCACCCTCCTCTGGCAGGACCGCGTTGGAGGCCTTCAAGTGAAAAATGCCGCGGGAAAATGGCTTGACGCCGTTCACATACCCGATACGCTCGTCGTCAAGTACGTCCACTTACCGCGGATATGTTTGATCTGACGCTCTCTGTAATGTCCAGCCTCGGAGATCAATTCGCAAGGTGGACGAGTAAGGTTTTTCGTCGTTATGTCCGTGGAATGCGTCTTACGACACTGCTCACTTGAAGATGATGTCTTCCAGTCAACGCCTCACCGCGCGATAAATCGCTCTGGCGAAGAGCGCTATTCCATTCCCGTCTTCTTTGGCACAGATTATGACGTGCTGTTGGAGGTGCGTGAATTGCCACCTTACCTGCGAATGGAACGGCTGATGTGATATTTTTTTAAGCCTATACCAACGTGCGTTTCACCTGAGACCCCAGCAAAGTACGACGACGTCATCACCGCTGGGGAGTACGTGAAGTCGCGACTAAACGCGACGTATCGTAGTCATTCATGACACTCGGCCATTGTTCCACAGCACGTATATCATTGGATAAAGGCTCCAATCTACATTGTGCTGCTGTTCGACTGGATGGCTAAGATATCATCCAAACCAAGACCGTAGTCAATGTTGCAGACTCGGGGTCGCATTGAAGGCGTTGCAGTTACATATCACTCACAGTCGATATCTCGAGACTCTCCGAGGATCAAAACAACTACCACAAGAGCACTTTCAGCGAGACCCCGAGGAGGTGGACCCAGTATTCCGATGGGCATCGAGAAGTACCATAACTTCCAGTGTCCCAGAATATACAGAGCATTGAGAGGTACAAGTACCGTCAGTTCGATGGTGTGTTTATTCCTAGGAGCGGTGATTGAGCATGCACAACTTGTAGAATATTTCAATAGGTCTTAAAGCGCCAAGAGTTGGAAAGGTCAGCTGTGATTAGTAGTAGCTTGAACGCGTTATCTAGAGCAATCGATAGCTACGCCGCACCATGTTGGCAGGCGTCGATTCTTTGTGGCTGGTAAGTATGTCCTCGAAAACACTAAGAGCTCTCCTAGTGCCTTTATTTCCGTCGGCACGCTGCTTACCCCCGGGCTTCTTTTCTACGCGTTAGAAAACCAAACAGTCATACGTCTGAATGGTAAAATAGTTACCTGCAAACTGCGCCGGGTGACTCTCCGAATGTTTGCCTGGCACCCGTCCGAACCTACGCTTGTGATGGGCGTCAAGGCATCAAGGCGCAAGCTCCAAATATTGACAATCTGTTGTATAGATTGTTGACACTTATGTTCCTTGTCGGGACCGCCCGTGGGTAATATCACTATCACTATGTCGTGAGCGCGGGCCTGTGTATGCGCGATCGGTACTTACAGAGTTACTCAGAGCGATGGAAGAAATGCTGACGAAGCAAATCGGCCATGGGGCGTATGGGCCCGAAGCCCAATGAGGAGAATGGACCGAGATGATTGACGAAAAACATGAGGGTAAGGGTTGGGTAAGGGAGACTTCAAGCTTCAGTACTTATCGAAACGGCCTAGTGATATTTAGATAGTTGAACGATCCGCCAAAGCGATCCTCGGAGGCTGCTTCATAGGCTATAGCTAGCTCTCGAAGCAGAGAGTAAATGCACCCGATGCGATCTGTGGAATGTCACATGGTGCTCCGAGTCCAAGACTGCTCTATCCAGCTCTGTCCTTACCCAACCTCAAGCTTTCGAAACCCTTCTGAGTTCTCGTGCACAGCGGCAATCCAAGGTCTTGGGATGGAAAGGTAGTCTATCTACTTGACTTCCTGCTTTCTCGAATCTGCAGACTTTTACTTACTACTAATGACCTTCAAATTTATCTGCACTCGCGGACCATCAGGCCATCATTCCTGAAGGAATTATGTGTAAGTATTCACAAGCCCTGAAACTTGTCATTGGTTGAGCCTCCCGTCTTCTATAAGAGACAGTGGACGGCTCCTGAAATTCCGACGCAGCCAAGTTCCAACTAACTACGGTTCACTCAAGTAGATATACTCCGACTTTGACTGACATTTTTATCATCCTCGTACCGGACATGGATTCGAACATGCCTTCGCCTTCCGAGGCTTCGACTGCCCTCTTTGATCCCGATCTTCCAGCATCATTCGCCCCGCCCCCATTCGATCCTGCAAACATCTTTAATGTCAATGGTCTCGTCGTAGTGGTAACGGGGGGCGCAACAGGTGAGTATCGTCTCCGATGAACCGGTCAGATGATCCAATTTTCTTCGTCCGATACTATAGGAATTGGCCTGATGATGGCCACAGCCCTTGAAAGTAATGGAGCCATAGTTTACATCGTAGGTCGGCGGCTTCATATGCTTGCGAAGGCTGCCGAGGAAAATAACGTATGCCTCGCTGTAACTCCACTGTTACACTACATGTGCTGAAATATCTTGCAGAGATATGGTAATATTATCGCCTTGGAGTGCGACGTGACCAATCGAGAAAGCTTGCTTGCGGTGGCCGATGCCGTCAGAACCCGCCACGGATATATTGATTTACTTATCAACAACGCGGGCATCGCAAGGAATATGTACGCGCATCCTCTACCATCGCCATCACCAACGCAGTTCACGGGCCCACCTTCTCCTCCCGCTTCTCCGCCTCTCGGCCCCACAATACCAAGTATCAAGGCTTTCCAGAGCGCCCTGTGGGACACCGGGTCTCCCGAAGACTTTGCCGAAACATTTGCCACGAACGTCACTGCTGTATATTACACGACAGTGGCTTTTCTTGATCTTCTGCATCAAGGGAATGTTCGACAGCAACGTCTCTCAACGCCATCTGGTCCTGGGATCCCACGACCTCCGTACCATTCTTCGCAAGTTCTCTCTGTGTCGTCATCGGGATCGTTCCGGCTAGATCCCAAGATCCTCTCACCATCTTACACACTCTCTAAAAGTGCTTGCACACATCTCGGGAAACTCCTCGCGAACCTATTGGCGCCCTGGGGGATACGGAGTAATGTCTTGGCTCCTGGAGTCTGGCCCAGTGGTGAGTTCTAGGCTTCTATTCTGATCCACCCTCACGCATCGTTATGTAGAAATGACAACCAGGCCGATTTCCGACTTCAAACTGGATCCAAACGCTCTGGCTGACTCAATACCGCTACGGCGAGCCGGGACAGAAGAGGTTTGTGTGATTGCTTAATCATCACGCGTGTCATACCTTACTAACCTGTTCCAAGGATATGGCTGGTGCGATCTTATTTTTGGCCAGTCGTGCTGGAGCATATGTGAACGGCGCGGTCTGGTTGGTGGATGGGGGTCGCATTGGCAGCGTCCCGAGCAGTTATTAGGTTATACCCATGCTAACCTACTCATCTATGTACTTGAAAGTATTCACATAATTTTTCGGAAGCATCTGTTGACTCACGTGATTGATCATAACTGAGCAGGTTTTATCAACGCTTCAGAGTTGGCGCAACGACCATTTCGAAACGGCCTGCAGAACAGTTGACACGTTGCAGAAAAGTTGCAACAGGACTCTAAAACCAAACTCCAACGCAGAAACGCTTCGCATGTGCCGTTGCCGCATCATGGAAATATCCGGCGTCAGCATGCGATGACTATCGTGTCCGTTTGGTGACTTGCAGTGAGACGAAGTATGTCAGGCAGGATATCCAGACAGATGTGGATTGTCAAGGGAGACTTGCTGTCCAATCGGAATTCAAACTCCGCTGAGGATTACGCCAATTACAAATTACAAGATGTAACGAGGTAGCTTCGAGCAAGAAACGATTCAAAATTTTGACATCAAAACCCGTTACGAAACGGCCGTTTGCGCCAACTCTGAATTCCCCTCATCCTGTTCCCCATCCAAAATCCTGTCTCGCAGATACCTTGGCCAAGCTTTTCGTGCAAGTCTTAGAACTGCCGCTCTAGCTGCCTCCATCCCTGTACACAAGGAACTATCCACTATGGCACCCCTCACAAATGGCAGCCTAGAGAAGAATTCCAAGATGCATTCCAAAGTTGTATGTATTGCGGAATTGCATAGCGAAACCATACGTTCTAACTTCTGTTTTTCTAGGTGATCATTGGATCGGGCCCTGCAGGCCACACTGCAGCAATCTATCTCGCTCGTGCAAATCTGAACCCAGTCATGTTCGAAGGTTTCATGGCCAATGGATTCGCCGCTGGTGGCCAGCTCACAACCACCACCGATGGTGGGATTTTCTCTCGCTAGCCAGCTTGAACACCTAACCCACATACTTCCCGTAGTGGAGAACTTCCCCGGGTTTCCGACTGGCATCCTGGGTCCGGAGCTGATGGACAAGTTCCGTGAACAATCTGTCAGATTTGGCACGCGTATCATTACCGAGACGGTATCGAAGATTGACCTCTCAGCCCGACCGTTCCGTTACTGGCGCGAGACGCAGGAGGATAGTAAGCCTGAGACGGCTGATGCGATCATCATCGCCACCGGTGCAAGCGCTAAGCGTATGGGACTGAAAGGCGAAGATACCTATTGGCAGAGTGGTATCAGTGCGTGTGCCGTGTGCGATGGTGCGGTGCCCATCTTCCGGTGTGTGTCAAATCATGATCGACATTGCGATCATTTAAGCTGATTATGGCAAAAGAAACAAACCCTTGGCTGTCATCGGTGGTGGTGACTCTGCGGCAGAGGAGGCGACGTGTGAGTTTCCTTCGTACGACGTCTTTCATCTTTAGCTAAAAGCTGGTGTAGACCTCACCAAATACGGGTCCCATGTATATGTCCTTGTCCGCCGTGGAGAGCTTCGTGCCTCGAAGATCATGGCGAAGAGGTTGATGAATCACCCCAAAATTGTACGTTCGCAAATTTCTCCATCACTATCGGTTATCTAAAACCGTGTAGACGATTCTTTGGCACACAGTCGCCACTGAATGCCTGGGTGACGGTGACCTCCTCAACAACCTCCGCATAAAGAATATCGTCACCGGCGAGGAGAAGGATTTGGCCGTCAGTGGGCTATTTTACGCCATTGGTATAAACTTTTGCCCTCTTTAGAAGCTGGCTGCTAATCATTCTTGACATCTAGGACACGAACCTGCGACTTCTCTCGTCCGCTCACAGCTCCAGACAGATCCGGATGGCTATATTATCACCGTCCCAGGTACCACGCAAACATCCGTCAAGGGCGTATTTGCTGCCGGCGACGTTCAGGACAAGAGATACCGACAAGCTATTACCAGTGCTGGGAGTGGTTGCATGGCTGCGCTGGAAGTGGAGAAACTGATTGCGGAAGAGGAGGAACTTGGCGAATAGATTTGCGATCACTTGCCTAGGATAGACTCTGCATGTTTTTGGCGGCTAATTATCAATACACATAGCAAAAGTAAGCAGTATGTTGTCGTCGCTGTTGCTCAGAACCCCTCACTTTGCAGTGCTAAGGCAGACGCGCGTGCAACGAATACACTTCAACGCAATGCAGGGTCAAAAAATTCATATGGACACGCTTCTGTGGCCCAGATTTGGAGTTGTGCCGCCCATGCATTGCTACAAAGTCCAGTACCGTAGCGCCCCATTGCACCGTTGTCTTATGGAGGTTTTCGACATACATATACTTAGTGGCGAGCCCTGTTCGACCCAGGGACTGCACATACTTTCCCTCTTTTCCGCTCCGCAACCATCCTGGATCTCCCAGCCGCCGCGTTCGATCAGAAGGCTGACTCACAACTCTATCTTCGCGTTGCAGTACACGCCATACACGGAATACGATGCTGTCTGAACCCTCACCCATAGATACAGCTTCAAGACGCCGTCAATATAAACACAAGTCTGCATCTTGAAGGGCCAACGCTGCAGGACAGGGTGCTCTCCTTGTCGGCAATACTCAACTGGCGTCAACCAACTTTCACTTGTTGTAGATTCTGCGCTCGTCGCCCTCCTTTGCTGGAATGTGTGCAGATTAATGATAGCATATTTTTAGCACTCCCGAACCTCGTCGATCTCGATCCTAACCTCTTGGGGGTCGATGAAAATGACTTCGGGTCCTGGATTTCCTTCGCTATGACTTGTTCTGAACAGCATATTTTCTCGTTTTGCTTACGGCGATCAGTTCGCGATGGAGGAGGAAGAGGATATATTATACTGACGCGGCCCCACAGCCGGGAACACGGTGTTTCTGATAGCTTCTCTATTCCGAGCAGTAATCCCATGTGGGTCTGGTGTCTTCGGAATGCGACTTATTCTGAAGACGATCTTCTTCCATTCCTTAGGACTAGTCTCGGAAACATACCGACGAATATTCCTTGTGTTGAGCATAAGTTGCACTGCCTAGAAGAAGGATATGACTCGCATGAGTGCTACTACTCTGATAAACGGTACACACGTCTTCCAACTTTGGAGTCTCTGCCAGGACTCTGGATCATCTGGACGCTGTAACCACCCTAGAACGATGGCACATTTCCAAAGAGGAGTAGCGGTGGCTTCAAGTCGATAAGGCCTATAACCTCAGACTTGTCGATCTGTGAGGCGAAACAAAAAGTGTAATTAGAAGGTATATCATCAGGAATGACGAAACGAAGTATACCATGATATTAGATAGGCGAAAATCATTAAAAGGCGTCTCTGGTGTCATAATATTCTCAGGGATTGCAAAATCTCCTGGGTAGACGGCGCAAAGCTCGAGTTAACAAGGAAGGTGAGAGGAGTGTTGATACCCTACTTTGTGAAAACCGAATTTCTACAATTGGCACGAGTCCCGAAAGTGATCGTCGACGACAGCCGCAACTGCGAAAGGAATGCCGACGTCAAGTCAATCGCGGAGTTCAGGCTGAGCTGTTCAGCCACCCGTTAAAGGTCCGATGCGGTCATTGCCGAGGACGCTTGGCACTGTTGAAGTCAGTCACGTCCACGTCCTCATCACCATTCTCTGAAGCCCTTTCAACTCGCCCTTTCTCCCTAACATCCATACATCATGTCTGATCTTTGCCCCGTCTATGCTCCCTTTTTCAGCGCCATGGTGAGTTCAAGTGCCACTTGTGCTCATGAAATGAAATTTGATTTCGAAATTCCGGAATTCTTAGGGTTGCACTAGTGCCATTGTCTTTACATGTAAGCTCTTTTGGGTCCTCTACAGCCTACTTCGCTGTTCCGAGGAGAATTGGGCTGTTTTATTGACGACTTTGGACGTGGCTAAATCAGGCATAGGAGCAAGGTATGTACTGGCATTACTGTGCATTGGCTGGCACTCACAATCTTGGTTGAAGTTATGGTACAGCAAAGTCAGGCGTCGGCATTTCTGCGATGTCCGTTCTGCGCCCCGACTTGATGATGAAATGTGTCGTCCCAGTTATCATGGCTGGTATCATTGCTGTAAGTCCACGCCTCGCCTTTAGATGAGCCCTGACGCCACGTTGACTTGCTTATTAGATCTACGGCCTCGTCGTTTCGGTTCTTATTGCTGGTGACCGTGCGTAGTGCGCATTTGCTTCCATTTCCATGGCCAACATGGGTCCTTCGGTATTTTACAGTCCAGACCCACATGTCCCTCGCGAAAGGTTTCGTGCAGCTCGGTGCGGGTCTCTCGGTCGGTCTCGCAGGTCTCGCCGCTGGTTTCGCTATTGGAATTGTCGGAGATGCTGGTGTACGAGGAACCGCTCAACAACCCAGGCTATTTGTTGGCATGGTGCGAAGCCCTTTGCTTCTGTTTCGCTCTACTCTCTTATCTTTATTGGCTGTAAAAACAGATCTTGATTCTCATTTTCGCCGAGGTCTTGGGTCTTTACGGTCTCATTGTTGCCCTCATCATGAACACCAGCTCTGGATCCATGACAGTGCGCCCGTTCTACTCTATCACAAGGACCACACTAACAATGCTCTGAAGTGCGTGTAAATCTTCAGATTAGGAAGGCTTAGGGGAGAGACTCCAAATCAAGCAGGGAGCTATACCAGATCCGCCTCTCCATAATTGATGTGCACTCCTGGTCAACTTTGCCAATCCGTGGTTACTTTTAATCATATCCTTTGCTCTGAGTTCCTCATCTTCCTGTGTCGGATTATTTTGAACTTGACCTGGACCTGGCACAAGATGGGGCCTTCGGGTGAGCCTCAATTAATCTACTTAAACGACTGTCTATGCTTCAATACAAGCCACAATGTTGAACTTCGACAGGTGCAATGAAATCGTCTGTTGGTATTCATCTCAAATCCTCCAGCGGCTCCACCATGTACAGTTATTATCACTCCCCAACCCTTTTTTTTTTTTGGTCCCATGAGAATTGAGCGGAAATCGTTGGGAAATCGACTTGGATACCTTTTGAACACTTTCAAATTCCCCTTGTAAGGCCGCATCTGTAAGCATACATCATGATGCATGACGAGTGATGTCCGGTGTCACTTGGGTGTCGCTTTGAGTCTGCCGCCCACCCCGAACAATTCACGGTGACAGGCTTCTCATCGCTAGGGTCGATTAAGAACTCACTCGTGCTTTCCCAGGAAATGAACTTGCTTGCTTACTACCATGTCTGTCCCAGGAGAATCCCCCTTTCGCATCTCTATTCCAGACACACAAGTCGCTCTACTCCAACAAAAGCTCGCCCTCACCACGCTTCCCGATGAGCTGGAAGAGGCAGGAACACTATATGGCGCCGCTCTATCTGACATCCAACGTCTTGTCAACCGTTGGAAGAACGGCTATGATTGGAGAAAGCATGAAGCTGAACTGAATGCCGAGCTACCACAATTTACTCGGGACATCGACGTTGACCGTTTTGGGCCGCTGAATATACATTATGTGCATAAGAAGAGCAAGCTGGAGGGCGCTATCCCGTTGCTCTTCGTCCATGGGTGTGGGTACTTGTTGAAGCTTTAATGCCGTGTACCCTTATTGAAGGGAATTCCGCAATTGGAACGCTTCTGCACAGGGCCGGGATGTTTCATTGAAGTTCGCAAGATTCTGCCCCTCCTCGTCGAAACGTCTACGGAACACCCAAGCTTTCACGTTGTAGCACTTAGCCTTCCTGGGTATGGGTTCTCTGCTGGTCCAACAAAGAAGGGCTTCGCCTTGGATCAGTATGCCGAGGTAAGACTTATATTTGAACAATCTCGTCTGAAAATAATTGATGGTTATAGGTCGCACATAAGCTGATGCTCGCATTGGGATACGATGAATATGGTGGGTCCTAAGCAGGGTGTCACCCGATCTTTCTGACCGTCAAAAAGTGACCCAGGGAGGCGACTGGGGTTTCTTTGTCTGTGCACATTCTCATTCATGCTTCTCGAATCTAAATAATGGGCTTTGACAGATTACTCGTCGAATGGCTAGGCTCTACGGGCCGAAGCACATCAAGGCATGGCATACCAACTTCCCAGTGTGAGTCCTCCCCACTGTCGCAATCCCTCAAGCGACTCATGACGAATTTCCAATAGTACCGCCCCCCCATCACTGAAGCACCCTCTTCTTCTGATCTCGCACCTTCTTTCGTACCTGCCTTTCCTGGGATACACTGAACGCGAGAAGGCAGGCTTGAAGCGTACTTTGCAATTTCGTTCATCTGGCAGTGGTTATTTTGCTATCCAGTCAACCCGTCCACAGACACTCGGCTACGGATTGACAGATTCACCTGTGGGACTACTGGCATGGATATACGAGAAGCTCGCAGCCTCGACGGCGAACGGTGGAGACCCTTTCGAGGATGATGAAGGTAACACATATTTATTTTGGACAGAAGCTTGAAATCTGACCTGTGATTCCTTTCAGTGCTCACCTGGATATCAATATACTTTTTCTCGCGCGCTGGACCTGCTGCATCCCTACGTATATATTATGAAGTTGTTCAATCGCAGGGTGCAAATCTGCTCAGCGAGTTCGAACATACTACCATTCCACTGGGGCATTCCTACTTCCCAAATGAAGCTATAAACCTTCCAAGAAGGTAATGACCTCTTGCTCTTGTGTTAAAAGCTCTTACATATCCTTCATCCTATTTCAGGTGGTTAAAGGTTCCAAACCTGGTTTTTGAGTCTGAGCAAGAGAGCGGAGGTCATTTTGCTGCGTTCGAGAAACCCAGAGAGCTAGTTGGGGATGTGAGAAAAATGTTTAGTAAAGGGGGACCTGCCATTTCAGTCGTTAAGGGCAAGAGTGGATATGCCACTTAGATACCTTTGAAGAATACATTGGATGAAGTTGATCATATCTCGAGAAGTGGGCCGTGGGAGAACAGCGATCAAAATTTCTTTTCCGTCTACCACAAATATTTCCGAGTCACCACGGGCTCTGATGAGCTCTCGCAATGTCGACCCGAGGAGACTGGTAGGGGTGCATGCTGAGCGCATCACCGATGTATCAAGCACAGATTACCCAGGTCATTATCCCGACGAGGACCACTCATGGAATCTAGAGAATTTTCAAAAGGTGCGTCGTCGAATTTTGTTCTTCAGTTTCGTCCATTTGTTGACTGAGCATCCTCCTTGCAAGGGTAGAATCTGAAAGTGAAGGTAGAACGCCTGTCACAGCGTTCGATAGAGTTTGACCTCGTCGGGGTGGATGCGTCGATTGCGAATGCATTTCGTCGGATACTTATGGCGGAGGTGTGTTGCGTAATTTATTTGCCCAAGAGCCTCTGCTGATCCAAAAACAGGTGCCGACTGTTTGTTTAGAACATGTATACGTATGGGACAACACGAGCGTGATCCAGGACGAGGTACTCGCCCACCGCATCGGCCTTGTTCCGTTGAACATCGATCCGGCACTGGTGGAAATGCGGGACGGTGCGTATCACGTCCAATCTCCCTGTCCTGTACACTTATCCACTCACACAGCAACTAACCAAGCGACGGACCGCAACACGGTCGTCTTCAAGCTTAAAGTCCTCTGTGAACGGAACACGGGCGCACCAAAAGGCAGCACTAATCCTGCAGAACTCTACAAAAACCACGAGCTCCTTTCGTCGCACCTCGTATGGGAGCCAGCTGGTGAACAGGTTGAGGTCTTTGCCGCCAACCCCCCTGCACCGACGAATCCTAATATCGTGCTTGCGAAGCTAAGACCTGGCCAGGCGGTGGAGATGGAGCTGCATGCGGTGAAGGGTGTGGGCAAGGACCACGCGAAATTCAGCCCAGTGGGTATGTCATACCCAGTTCCACACATTTGTGTTACGATGAGTTGACACGGTTTTCCAGCGACGGCATCCTACCGTCTTCTGCCGCACATTGTCATAAAACAGTCGGTCCCCCCTCATCTTGCTGAGAAGTTTCAAAAGTGCTTTGCACCGAGCGTCATCAACGTCGACCCGCGGACGAAGGAAGTCAGCGTTGACAAGCACAATGTCCGCAAGGATACGGTCAGCAGGGAGGTGTTGCGGCATCCTGAGTTTACGGACATGGTCGAGCTCAGTCGTGTGCGGGATCACTTCCTGTGTAGGCCCCTCTATTTTTATTCCTTTTTGGTTTTGCTAAATTACACCATCCTTTAGTCAATATTGAATCAGAAGGACCATACACGCCGGAACGCCTCCTGCCCGAGGCGATTCAAATTATGCGAACAAAAATTGCGAACCTTCGGAAAGCAGCCGAGGATCTATTAAACCCAGACGACGCTGGTGCTGACGGCGATGTGCAAATGGTTGGCATGTGAGGCATGCAGGTTTTTTGGAGTAACGCCCTGGGAGATAGCACATTTGGTGCTCTACCCTCATCTTGGGGGTTTGAGCAGCGCCTCTATCAGAACTACTAAAGTTGAATGTGCCGGGCTCTTTGGCGGTCATGTATACTAAACTGGCTCGACGCTCCAAAACATTCACTCGGCATACATCATTCACGCTGAGGGATTGGTGATCTCGTTGACTAGACCTTACTCCTGCAAAGACAAGTCAACGTAGCAGACTGGTCTCGCATGATAATACCAGTTCAATGGTATACTGGAAAACAGCAGTCATAAGGTATTGTGTCTAGTTCTGTCCCATGGCAGTCGAATCAATTCTTCACGCGAACAGAAGTGCTATGCCCCCTACAGCCAGTGAGAGTAGCAGTACCTTCATACTGTATTGCGTGGTCTCGGCACCACTTTGACCAGGCGTGGTAGTGCTGTTCCCGTTTGGGGTACTGGTGGTTCCATTTCCACTGCTACTACCTCCTTTAATGATGTTGCTCGTGCCTTGGCTGCTGTACACGCGGACAGACGCAACCTCGAAATAAGCCGTAGCGTAGTTCGACCCGTTTCCGAGGACATAGTCATTGTAGCATACGCCGCTGCAGGTTTGCGAGAAGATGTTGGGGGCGCCGGCAAAGTCTATTACGCGACGTTCGTAAAATGATAAAAACAAACAATATCGCCGATAAGACTCACCGCCACACAGTGTGATATCGAAAATGAGATTCTGGGCTTCGAAAAACTTGTCCATCTGGCAGCCAGTCGAGGGCCAGTTGCCGACTGGGGTTCCGAGTGTCGATGTGTCGATGGCATTGGTATTGGAGGTGACCGAGCTGGGAACGTTTGCACGCGGGTAGAACCAGATTCTTATAAAGTAACAAAAGTCAGTTCTGCATTGAGAATAAGTGAGGTTGAAAGCCGACTGACGAGATGCCACTCGTTGCGAATTCAGTTACCCAAACGCCTCCGCCCGCAGCACCGAAAGCTTGCCCGTAAGAGGCGGTGTTGCCGTCAACCACGATGCATCCCTGGTTGCTGTTCGTGAGGTAGGAACAGTCCTTTGAGCTCTGTGTGGATGTTGCAGCCTGTACAGGGTTGACGACGGTGCAGTTGGGTTCAGTGTGCAGCCCCATCTGATTGTGGGTCATGAGGTTAACGCCTTCCAGAGTGTCGATTTCACTGGGTGAAAGAAACATAGGTTCAGCTGTCATAGCAAGGCAAGGCAACACTAGTACACTTACCCTCCGATCGGCCAATCCGGAGCTTGAGACCACCTGTAAGTTAGATGTGTGAGTCTGGTGATTTGGGAGGGAAAGCGATTGGCTGAAATACCATGCGGGCCAAACTGAACACTATATGATGCACGAAGGCTGTTATAGATCGGCAAATAGACAACCAGAGGGATACGCACTCCGTAAGGTATATGGAACATATCTGCTACCCAAACAGTTCCGAGTCCATAGCGATCGTTTGAGGAGATGCGGACCGTATTTCGCTTTTGATTGTAAGGCACTGTGGACGTATTGTCGACCTTGATTATGGCATGGTTGGTGGCGGGGTCGACGAACGCGAGCTTGGCCGATGCGGCCACAGAAGCCGACACGAAGCTATAAGAAGTGTGAATCAAGGGGTCTGCAATTAAAAGCTTCTTGAGCACTGACATGGCATCTCCGTTTGTGAGGTTGTCATCTGGATTTCAAAGTTAATGGTGGTGCAAGGCACTTGTTGAAAAAATGAGACCTACAGTTATTATAGAAAGTCCAGTCATTGAAGAAAGTTGAGCCTACGTATTCTTTCACTACGGCATAGTTGGTGGCAGCAACAGGGGCGAAGAATGGAACGGCTGCGACGAGAATGGCAATGAGGGATCGAGGATGGGACCGCATTTGAAGTAGACGATGGTAGTGGAAAGCAAGGCCGGTTGCTGCGCGTTGAGAAAGCCATGATGGTCGCAGTAAGTGTTGTTGCGGCCTTGGACAAAAATAGAATGCCACCGGGCAGCGGCGGTTATTACGCTCAGTAGCAAGACAGTCTTGCAGCAGATGATATCTGTTTCAAAAATATCATGGCCTGTAACCGTGTATACTAGGTATAGATATGAGCGTAGGCCGTACTGCTGCGCATTCCAGTGTCCGTCGAGGATTGATGGGCTTGCAAAGTTTATTGATGTAAATAATTATTCGCGACAGCTCACCCTCATCACTCTTTCCCCCCAGTTATGGCTGGCTGGAATAGTAATTCTACTTCGCCGTGGCGAATGTCCGGCCAGCTAGGTGGCAACCGTCGACGCCACTACTGGGTCCTTTTTGGTCTTGTTATTTTCGTTGTCTTCCTGCTCACGCACTCGGCAACCGTCACTACCTCTGGCGCGACGGGCAAGAAACCGGGCAACTCCAAGACACATTGGGAGGTTCCTCCCACATTGGAAAAGCTCAAGCAATGGGAGCGCGAACTTCCGCAGCATAACCTCGAGCTGCCTTTCCCAGAGGGAAAAACTGGCCGCTACGTCAAGTTTTCGAATCAGGTGAAGAGGCTGGGATGGAATAATGCTCTCAATGAAATGTATGGTACATTCTTTGCTGATAGTTGACTTCCTGACTGACTTGCTGGTTCTACAGCTTGATGAACACCCATCTTGCGCACGAATCGAAACGCGCTTACGTCTTCCAACAATACGTTTGGAAGGAGGACCATTATTCTTGGCCGAAGCCCAAGTTCCGCAACCATGAATTCCCCCCTCATACCCCTCTGAACGCTATCATCTCCGGCCCCTCTGCGGGAGGTCCATGGGATGTGGGTGATGATGCGCCGCGCTCCATTTCTGACCAGTGGTTCGACGTCGTCTGCCCAAAGAAGGAACGCCGTGTCATCAATACACGTGAGGTGAAGCCCGTCATCGGGTGGGCCGATGGTATCGAAATCTTCGACCACTGGAAAAAGGTCCTGCTCGAGGCGCCTGAGCGGTGCATTGAAATCGAGCCGGAACACTACAAGAAGGATTTCTATCCTCAGACGTTCGACCTTTGGCTCTGGGGAAGCACTCGTGTCCTCTCTCTGTGGCCCCGTTTCTCTAAATCACCCACATCCCGACTCCTCGAGCCATCCCCCATCGTGAAGTCAGCTGTCGAGAGGAATGCGTACTTGTTCTTACCCCGCGGACCCCGCCCCTCGCACCCTATCTCCCGTGACCCCCATGATCGCATGCTCGCGATCCACGCCCGCCGCGGAGACTTCAAGGAGGCATGTCTGCACCTCGCCAAGTGGAATTCCACCTTCTACAGCTGGAATCTGCTGGAAGAGCTTCCTGACGCCTTCCCGCCCCCGCCAGGCGGTGAGGAGGGTAACAACACCCCCGAGAACATCGAAAAATACCTAGAGCACTGTTTGCCCACCTTTGATGATATTGTAGCCAAGGTCAGAGACTCACGGTACGATTATCTCAAACGGTCGAAGAAGGGGCACAAGACGCTAGATGTGTTGTTCCTGTTGACGAATGCGGAGGGCGAATGGCTTGACCAGCTCAAGGCTACGCTCAAGGAGGACGGATGGCATACTATTGTCACAAGCAAGGATCTGGAATTGGATCAGGAGCAGACGGAGGTCAACATGGCCGTGGACATGGAAATTGCGCGCAAGGCCGCTGTCTTCATTGGCAATGGCGTATGTTTCGACCTCATTCTGAGTTTTTCCTCGGCAACTGACTCTTCCTTTAATAGTGGTCCTCATTCACAAGTAATATCGTCCACAAGAGATTGGTGGATGGAAAAGAGCCGATCAGTTGTCGCCTCTATTGACTACTGTAGAACACCAGGTCTTTGCTCACTCCTTATTTTATTCCCGATTAGTATTTAGAGCGTACGCTATCGAATTGTACATATGCATATGCTGGACTTGGGATGAGAACTAAATTTTGATGACAACGACGGACTTGGACCCCCGTGTGACCAAGTTTCCCACCGTGATCTTCCAGACCCTCCTTACTCTCTTCATTCTGACTGGCCATGGATTATGACCGCAAATCCAATGTTTCTTCTTTCTATGGTGGTCGTAAAACTTCGCTTGACGCTCTGAATGCTGACTTTCCAACTTCGCCGCCTGGCCGACCCCGAGATGATGCTTCGTCATTCTTCAATGCAGAGCATGAGCCCCATACCAGCGCGGATCTCCTCAATGCCGGCCGTACGAGCACTGCTGGCTACAACAGGGGATCGTTCTTCCATGCCGGAAGGGAAGAGCCGCTAAAAGGAGGCCGGGACGAGGAGGAGGCGGCAAACCAGGTTGGAGAGGGTATCTGGGATGTGTATGCTGATTTCAACAATGCTGGCCCCCGATACAGCACGGCTTTTGGCCAGAAGGAAAAAGGGTGCGTCGTTCTGTGGTCATGGTGGCGAGATGGAGCTGACATGTTCACTAGCTATCAGCAGCTGCCGCCTTCGACACCAAAACAGGAGGAGGATGGTGCTACTGCGACCCCAGTTGAGATGGTCACTGTTCCAGCCCTTGGACCTGAGTGGGCGCGCTCTGAAATGCGGGACATGACAAAGGCGGGGCGCAAGGAGAAAAAGGCCGATTCGCGGCGGGAGAAGTGGAAGGCGTGGAACCGGGGAGAGACGGGAACTTGTGGGAAGTACTTCACCAGGAAAACCCTCGTCTGGGCGCTCTTCGCTGTCTGTGCTGTGTGAGTCCTCGTTTTCTATCTCGTTTCTGCTCCTCATTAACCATTATGGTCGGTAGCACTGCTACCATACTCGGATTCACAATACCTCGGGTTCCCTCATTTTCATTCGACAACTCTACGCCGCTAGTCGCAGCCACGGGGAACTGGAATGCTTCCATACCCACGTACTTCAACAGGGCGCCTGCGAACTTTTCATTCCCTGCTTTCGCATCCCTCCAGGTGAACACGGATAGCAACTATCTTCCTATTCACTTCAGTTATCTCCATGCAAGCATTTACGACCTCGACTCCCTTAATCTTGTTGGAACTGGTGACTTCAGCCAGAAGACACTCCCAGCCAAGGGCTTCCCGCAGATCATGCTGCCTCTCAACTTCACATATGTTGCGTCGAATTATACGGATCAGACATGTATGTTTAAGCGCTGTCCCGATGATGAGGTCCGTTGACATTTTATGTGCTTCTCAGGGGCAAACTGGTACGGTGCATGCAAAAGCAAAACGCTCTATATTAATGGGATGCGCACCCGTACGTTTTCGTTTTATGACTTCCCGTATGTCTGCTTATTTTCGTCTGCATCAGCTCTCAAATTCCGCCTTGTTCTTGACATGCGCATCGTGGGCCTTCCTACTACATACCACGCATCCACTCAGATATCAGATGCCGCCTGCCCCATCGAGCTCTCTCCCAACAACAGTTAAAATTTCTCGTCGGACTACCTTGTCAGCATTTGGACTTTATGCCTCTGACCATTTCGTCTCTCTATATCATGCCTTCCACTCTTTTGCACATCGCCCAACGTCCTTAATATTTGTCGCATCTCTTTCGTTTCTTACACCTCCTGCACAGAACACTGTACTAGTTTGGCATCTAATATGGACTAGACCGAATTTACATCCACCCTCTGACCATCGGTGTGTGTTATGTGCTTGACTTAAGATTCGGACTGATCGCCCTCGATGAAATCAGTTTAACAAGCCTCTCACCTGGGTGGCTAACATTTTTCCGGTTACTTCCAATTCACACAGCGCGGCATGCACTACCGCGCCCCTTCTCTTAGCGTTATAGATCGGCTTTCAAGCAATGTGCACCGCCGTTCAAGTGGTCGACCGAAGGAGAGCTCGGCTTGGGGGCGAAGACGCACACTTGCTGAACAAAATCGACGATGACGATTCTCCGGCAAACGAATGTACAATTTTACTAGTTGCACACCCCGAGGACTTAATACCATCCGTCGTGTTACCATTTGCTCCGAACTTCGAGAATTACCCTGTTACTCTGCATATATGGGATGGGAGTCAGGCCCCCCGCACAGTTCAGCCCGGTTCCGCTTACCCCGCCTCGCCCTTCTGAGCCCCAAGGCGCGTGTTGACCGCGTTCCAGGCTGCTTCCGCTCGTTTCTCTACCCAGCGGCCTCCGAGTCAGTTTCGTCCCCTCCATGTTCCCATGACGTCTTTTCTATTCTCTACTCCCGCATCCAGCCGCCCTCAGAATGCTCTGACTGAATCTAATCAGAGTATACAGTCTACGCGCAGTACTGCATCGACCCACCTAGCTGATTTAGGGCATACCTCTCATTCCTTCAATCGGGACAACAGGAAGGTTTACTCGCAATTGGCCTCCGCTAGAACCTACTATGCACAAGGTGGACCTTCATAGCGGCGGCCTGAACGATGCTATGGGCCTTGAATTATCACAGGCTATCGCTGCGGCAATGGAAGAGGGTCAGGGCCTTGGGTTACAGGATGTGTAGGTGTGGACCGTCACAGTGTCTGTGTCATCCGTCTTTTCCTATGGCGCCGTCAGTCTAATTTGTGCGATTATGACATGGCTCAAGAGTCCGTCTACTTCACACGGCGTGCATTCGGAATCGCAATGCATTGTTAAACACGGGACAATGAATACTTCATACCATCGATAGGGAGAACAATGAATTAAGCAGGCAGTAGAGAAAAGGGCCGGCGAGAAGGGAAAGGACAGCATAACGCTAGGGGAAATAACCACAAGTTACTTCAGGGCGTAATACGTAAAGCACAGGAGCAGGTAGAACATGGGACTGTGGTATTCTGTGATGGCAATTGATAACAATTGCTTCGCAGACAGGATGAGGCCGTGAACACAAGGGAGTCAAATTTTACAGACGGTGGTGGGTCTGTAGATAAAGAACGTTGAGATGTATGCTGGCGAAGGAGTTTCTAGATTTATAGGACGCAGGCATTTGAATACAGGTTGAACAACGTTCATTGAAGTGCGTACCATGAGGATTCGATGAGCCTTTTTCGGCGTCACTTGTTTGGGAGGACAGTTTCGCGTTGTCGCAAGGCTCAGAGCTGTACACCTCGGGCAAATGACAATTGTGGATGCTGAACGGCATCGAGCAACCCCATGCGATATCTTCTGTGTCCTTGCAAGGGGACAATGAAGCTAGATCCCAAGAGTGGTAAGGATCCCATTTTCTACGCCTTCGGTGCTGCCGAAGCCGGTGGTATGTGTACCACACCGCACAGACGGTTAAGATGGATAGAAGAACTACGACCACTGTAACAGGAAAGGGTCAGGCTTATGCAATCGATTTCTGGATAATGGCAGCAAAGGAGGTGCTCATTTACATGCAGAAAGTGTATCTGAATCGGCCGAGCAGCAAGATGAGTCCCTCGGTTGGAGCATCGGACCTACAGATTAGAGAAGAGGCGAGTAGGCGGAGTATATCGACCAAGGAACAACCACGGAACGCCTTTCTATACGTTTCTAGGCGCTACTTACTCGGGGGTAGGGAGCATAGAACTACACCAATCGACACAATGGCACTCGAGTATGCGGGTAGGCTTGCATTCCTCGGAAGGCCGTAATGGCGTGAGATCAACTTCTGCTGTGAAAGCTGGAGATTATCAATTTACCGACCTGTAAGACAGGCGAACCCTTTCCTCCGTATTACTGTAGATGGGTCTAAGAATAAGCTCACATAGATTGTAGTACGTGAATTCCAGAAGACGTTTTCACAGCATACTAGTAAGCGGTGCACAGAACATGAATTATTGATCTGTCCAAGTAGCACAGCCAATCTTGCAGTTATCTGTTAGTGGTTAAATGCCAAGGAACAAAAACGCGCCAAATACTTAGCACTTAAAAAGAAGTCATGCAATATTTACTGTCATTAAGGTGCCTAAAAATAGCCTCCGAATAGATCGTCTCGTGACCCTCATCTTTCAGAAAGGCTAGCACAGCGTGAACGCTGAGCACCACACAACATACCATCGTTCTGTCCCAAAGCAGATGCTGTGAAGCACTGAATGATGACCTTTCTCCAATTCTATACTATATAGAATAGAAAATCCATGCCGGGACCTAGACGATCTGACTTCACGCTCCCAACCATCATGATAATACCTGCCAAAAATTTCACTGTCAACTCTGAGTCGGGGGACAACTGTACCCAGGATCTTTCCTGGTCATCTCTGAATGGTACATTTGTCGCTTTCTGTCAATCGGTACCCCTGTAATTTTTGTCTTTCATCCTAGGTGGTCCTATGTTTATTTTGTTGTTGCTCGTATTCTATGCATTGGCACTCTGGGATAGGTGGTTGAGTCTGAGGCTCAGAACGGAGGAGAAACAGTTACTCCCGAGTGGTCTGTTCCGTCTTCGATAGGCGATCCTCATTGCCCTGACGTATGTTATAGACCCATCTGCCAAGGTGGCACGAAGCTATGGGTCAGCCGACAACCTCTTGAAGCCAAAACATTGCAAGCGGCCTTCAAGTTCACCCAAACATCAGTCGTTACACCCGATCCCATCAGGTCACTAGCTCGAGAACACCCCACTGTTGGCATTGAGTCGTGCTGCGACTTACAAGCTTTGTAGCCATACGATCTGGATGGCAGGGCGTAAAAATCTACAAAATGTTCAAGTTTCTGGGATATTTCAAACGGAAACCAGTGAATAAACACCTAAGTACTAGAAATGGATGGGGAGACGAGTCAAGGGTGCCTTCATGTTTTGGTCGCGTGTGTCTTTTTCCATCCAGGACATCGACATGTCTGGCAATAGGTGGGCGGCCATTCTGGTTCAGTTGCACTGCATGCGGCCCGTGCTAGTCTAACACCTGCGGGAAAGCTTATTGCTGTTTGCAGTGAAGATGGCAATAAATAGACCATCGCTCACGAGACACCACAAGGATAGAGGGTCCATGGCATTGAATAGCTGGTACTTGTAAGAAACATGCTAGCTCCCACCAGCATGTGAGGCTGTACATAAAGGAGAATAAGGGGAATGCTTTTTCTTGCTAGGTGGGATATAAGTATGATATGAACTTTCTGCCTCAGCGTCGCGGGGTATGAAAATATTTGGGCGTCGCCGAGAACGGCAGCGAGAGGTTCCAGAGGTTCCAGAGGTTCGCATTTTCCTGTCCATGATCGTGTAGTGAAATACTATGGGGCGGTGGAACGCGAGGTGTGGAAGGGTACGTTGGGTATTAACGAGCTCGTCGTGCCATCAATGGGGGGTTTGCGGGTGCTTAGATATGCCAAGGTGTCCGAGTATCTCTGGACTCTGATCAGCCTCCGAGTTCTTAATTAGTAGACGAAAGCAAGGGCCTCACAATCTCTGAAGGCTTGCAAATGTTCATTACTGTTGGAGGCCAGGTTGCAAGTGAAGCACGGAACGTTGGTGGTTCCCAGCCAGTGGAGACAATGGCCGTACCCAGGATGTGGGCAATGTGGGCAGTCAGTCGACTGTTTGGGTGGCTCTCGTCAGCGAAAGCAAGAGGGACCTAGATGGAGAAAGTCCCGACATACGGGCGGCAGAAGGTCTCGTCCAGCATGAATACCGACATTTGGGGCCGCGGACGGTAATGGCTGCAGTGCGACATGTTGAGTATTGGACGATACATTTAAGGACCTTCCCAAGTTTGGATGGGGTCGTAGTGCTCGCAAGCTTCGACGGCTGGTTGCAAGTGATAAAGTGTGATATGGAAGCAGGCTCTGGGACATGAACAAACTCGTGTCCCCAAACCATCGCTTGACAAAATCAATGAGGCAGAGAACAGCGCATAGAAAAAGGACTGTTTTGCAATCATTGACAATCAGTTTCGAGGTAACAACGACTGGAGCCAACTTACCTGTAAGGGAAAAAATAGTGAACGCTAGAAACCATGGCTTCAGCATCGCGAGCAGGTATATAGAGTCGGGTGGAGGTTAGCTGTGGGGGTGAAAGTAGAGGTTGTTGCGTTCTGTGAAGGGAGAGCTGTGAAGTGGCGCGGAGAGGTAAAAAAGCTTTTGTACTAAACTGGATAAGCGAGCCGTCGAGAGGCTATGCGTCCCCCCAACTCGATGCTACACACAGCTGCTGAGGTAAGTACACACCCATGTAGACAACATTTGAATCGATGTGTAAACCATAGATGGCTGTACGATCCTGCGGACGCGGGATCCTCCTACAGCTACGATACGGCGGGGAACTTGAAGGGGTGGAGTCGGATCGGTACTGAGGGTATTGTCTTAAGAGCTTACAAAATCGGAGCGTGCCTGTGTAGGCATCTCAGCGTAAGGATCAACAAAGAGATCAGATAGTTCTTTGCTATTATGACCAGGGAATTTGACTTCATAGAGCAGAACACAGTCGGAAAAATAAACCACATGGGTCCACAAGCGCCTCCATCGATGATCTTTTTACACTTAGCCAAGTGTCGACATCGGACAACACCTGGAACCTACCTTCGGGCCGGCCAACACGTTCGATGGAAATTCATTTAGTTCGCTTTCCTTGTGAGGACACCAATGTGATCGAATTTGCATGTGTACCTGTCAAAAGAAGTCGGTCACTGACAAGCACCCATTGAGCATAGGGCATGGGAATTGAAGCGCCTGAAATAACAACTTAGGACTTCTTGGAGTGTTCTGCCTGCAACGTTCATCGTGCGTAAAGCTCGAAAGAGATAGGGCCGTTTGATGGAGTGCCAAATGGACAAAACTAATTAAGACACCCTCTGACGAACACAACGAGCATCTCGGAAGAGAAACCAGGAATTCGACGGAAGCGAGAGATTGGTTTCAACCTTTCTAGACGGTAGGGCCAGCTAGGAGCAAAAATGGTCAATCAAAAAGGGTTGTACTGTCTCAAAACGCGAGTACCCACGTGGTTTGTAACCAGAGTATCCACTTGGAAGCACGTAGATGTCTGCGACAATTGAGTGGCGAATCGATGGATATATTTAAACGTACTAAGTAAAATTCCGGGGTCACTGCCGGAATAAGCCCCTAAAAAGAATTATTAGAATTCGGTTTCGGATATTCTGACGACACAAGACCTGGGAAGGACACGGTGGGGCTATGAGAGCCATTGCCTCCGCCGACAACATTGATCTGTGCACATGCAATGTAGAACTAGAGGGGCCGTATCAGTATCCACTGGAAGTGTCAGTGATGATGGTGACCTGAGCGCCTCTTGCTCCCCTTGTTTCCTTTTGAGATGTTATGCTGGCACGCTGATCAATGCCAACTCATACCTGGTAGTAAGTACTGGCTGCTGACAAAATTAAGATTGAGTTCAATATGCGATCTAGTTGACGCTTACCCATTGGGCGTGTTCTTAGGTATGGTGAGCATGAACTGCTGGATATATGCGACGACGGAGCGCGTCAGGGAGTGAGTAAGCCAGTAAAGTATCACACGACCGAAGCAAAGGTCAGACCAGTGCAGGCCGACCAGGTCGGCGACCATTCCCAGATCTTGAACCTAAATGACCATATAAAGAGCATCAATGTTGCATCATGATCTCAGACCATTACCATGTTTTGCCTAGTCCAGCGCTATTGGAGTTGGCAGCTGGGCTTGCAAGACTCATGTAGGCGGAGAAGTACTATTGGTGCGATCAGTTGACGGCCACATTGACTTCGATGGAAGTATAGTACCCCAGGGATGGCCCATGACATTGATGGCCTTAAACCCAACTGTTGAGCCGGCAGTAACAGTCGCAATTCCGGCTGAGGTTGCAGATGTCGAGTCGAGCTCGTAGCACCGGATCGCCGAGCTCGTGACGTCAGTTACCTGAGATTTATTAAGCCCTTTTGGACGCCCTGGAGAGCGAAAGCTAGGAAATTGCACCTACAGGGCCTTGAAAATAATGATTCGCAGTCATTCGAACATATTGCCAGTCAGTTATTGTTGTCCCGTTCACAATGAGATCAGGAAATGTATCTAAGGGTTGTCAGGGAAGAAAATGAACAGACAATTAAGATGACATGGCGGTAAGCTGAACGTACAATGAGCTGGGGCAAGCTCGCTGGAGACAGCTATGACGAACGCAAAGAAGGCACACATTTCTGTTGTGCCAAATCAAAGCCAAGAAAGCCCGCGCGTTTTAAACTCTGAAGGGAGGCACATTTTTATTATGTTTCGTTGCCATGATCACAACTTGCTGTATAGTATCCGGAATTTCATAGGTCCGACAATTTGGCACGTAAGTCAGGGACTCTGCAAAGGTGCGCTCCATGAGTCTGTAATCAACTGAGACTGAACATATATGCTCGTTAGCTTGAGCATGGAACACTCGGCCGTTGCTGCGATTGATCCGTCAAACTGAGAACCATGATTCGGTTAGTTGAAGCCCACCGACATATCCCCGTTTTCAGACTCCAGATCATGGACACTGGACGGTGTGAAGCTCCGAGCCCTGGGTTAGGTATAGGTTAATCATAGTATCAAGAAGAACCTACAACGTAGTTCGAACTCAAAAAGGTATCCAGGTAGAACATCGGCGTGTTATCGATCTGTGCTGCGAGCTTGGGAGCACAGTCCTTTGTTGTCAGCCTGGCGCATCTGCTTCTAATACTGTCTGTCTTCAATCAAGATCTTCAATTTGCTTCATGATCGAGTTGACACTGTGCTAGTACTACGTCCTTTTCATGTCAGTCTGAGAGACGTTAGTCAAATACAAGTAACAGGTCGCAAACACACTGGGAAACCTACTTGTTCAACTGAGTTCCTTGCTCAAGTTGAAATACTCGAACCGTCACCTCAGCCTCGTCGAGTAATGACTTTCATTTCAAAGGATACAATATGTTCAACCTGACGTGGTTTCTGTTGCATCGTGGTAATGGCACCGGAATAACACAAGAGAACGAAGCGATGAAGAATAATTACCATTATAGTTGTAGTTCCACAGAAAAGAAAAGGGTATCATGATAATATCTGCCAGGGCCCGATCAACAAAAATAATCGAAATATTGCTGAGTAGACTCACAGCAAGTAAAACTACAGCGACGACAACAGCTAGAACCAACATAAGACAAGCTGCGCGTCGGCCCGCTTTCCTTTGATATTCATGTGCTGTAGTTAACTCCTGTGCAGCATCTGACGTATCATTCGCCACTGAGAAGATATTATTTCCTATGTCATCTGAAAGCACGCGTGTCAGTCAAGACATAGAAATATAGGATGTAGAGAACGAACCGATCATTTGACCCTGCTCTCCTACCAACGTTCCCAAGTCCCTAAATATTTCGGCAAGCTCATGCATGCCACTCTCAATTTCCCGGATCTCAGCTTCACGCTCTTGGATGAGGGATTCCTGATAGGCAAGTTCATGAGGCGAAAGTTGGGATTGGATAATTTGGGCCTGTCGCAGAGTGGTGGGGTCAGACTCCTCATGAGATCTGCCAAGAGTTGAGGTTTGAGCAGTGATGGGCTGGCGGAGAGAACTCACGGGAATGCTGACGGTTGATCCTCCTCAACGGCTAGTTTGACACCTTGTACGACCGTCCGTTGCCTTTCAGCGCTGACTTGCTGTGCCCGTTGGAACGCGACGAGGGAGAGCTGCAGATCATGGGAAGTCTTCTGGAGAGCCGTCTTCTGGTGCGGCTGTAGGAGAAATACTCGTGAGCGGGATACTAATGAGGTAAGGGAGGACTACCCACAAGTGAAGCCTGCAACGCTGATAGCTTCTTCAAATCCTCTGACCCACGTTTAGCCATTGCACGCGTGGTCTCCGTCAAGTCGTGTCTGTGTTACTCAGTTACAGCTGTCAATTAACTTCAAAATAGAACAAGCGTACAAGGACTTTCTTAAAGTTGCAGAATCCTTGGCTGTTCCAAGCTGGTCCACAAGTTTAAGAATCCCTTGAACGTTTGCGTTCATCTTAAAGACCTGAAGCGAGAGGGAAGACTGAAGAGAAAGGAAAGCAGCATCTTGGGGGCTCGATGCGGACGACGGTGAGCGAGACGGGTGGCTCATGCCTGCTTCGATATCCTGGAAGCTCATCGTGTGTAGTAACGAGCAGTCCACCCGACTCCGAGTCG
This sequence comes from Lyophyllum semitale, assembly GCA_018851285.1. Classification (NCBI taxonomy): domain Eukaryota; kingdom Fungi; phylum Basidiomycota; class Agaricomycetes; order Agaricales; family Lyophyllaceae; genus Lyophyllum; species Lyophyllum semitale. Next base: position 26,362 of record JABCKH010000011.1, on the reverse strand, counting down.
TTGACGACCAAGCTGCGCAAGATCACGTGATAACATCGGCAAAAGCCGATCTGGTTCGTTGAACGCGGTCGACTTACATAATACTAGTACTCATACGTTCAAACAGCCCATCCGAGTTACTCCTTCGTGAGTGCAATACCAATCTATAAAAATGCTCAGCCATTCTTGAAGCTGCAACCCACGAACTACTAGAAATACAATTTACAAAGGACACACTAGCTTCACTGGCAACCTCCCGGTTACTATGAAAGGTCCCGCCGTACCACGGCTAAGGGAATCAGTGTGGCATCCTCATGGTTGTTTTGTAGGCGTACTAATCATGACAAGTACATGAAATGTGTATGCACTATGCCTGTCGACATGTTAGATCATGTGGTCCGCTAATCGATATCCGGGCCCTGCTGTGCTTGAGCGCTTGGTGCTGGGGATAGCGCTATGGAATTCTCCATCAGGACCTCTTAGCTTCACCTCGCCCCTGTCTTCTGGTCGTCTGCGTCTTTCATGTACGCCATATTCATGTGCTCCATTCGAGGCTGTCAGCATTTACAGTTCAGTGTTCGCGAAAAGTTGTTTCTATGTCTTGTTCACGGGGCGCTGCCTACCCTCACAGGGCTCGGCCACACCAATCCGTCGGCTTCGTCCATCCAATACCACATTTGGATGGTGATTGTGGACCGCTAGAATGGATTAATTTGAAACAATCACAGGGCCGAGATAAAAACCGTCAGAAATCGATTGAGGATCTCCCTACGACATGGACACAGGATTTCAGAGCTCTGCCACGCATTCCGATTCTTTCAAACTCTTCGCCGCTGCCACCGCCTATTACCTCGTCGAACGACTTATTGTATACTTCATTTCCGTTTACCTCCACCCTCTCGACTTCCAGCGCAATTTACGAGCATCTCACAAAAGCCCTGTATACTTTGGCATTCTCCTGGGCGCTTTCATATCTCTTTTCTCATTTCCGTTTTGCGCCAACGCATTCTGGCACCACACACCACTCTCCCCCCTTTCCGCCCACAAGCCATATGGCGAACCGCTATCCCTCTCCGCCGAGATATGCATCACGTCACGCGGAGTTCTATGGGTTTCAGAGCTCAACCGCCTGGATCTATACTCCGGTTATGTTTATCATCACCTAGGCTCCATCCTCATGCTCCTTTCTGCACTCCATCTGGATGTCCTTGAACTCCTCTATCTTCCGTTCACAACTCTTGTTAGCGAAATCCCGGGAGACGTCCTGTGGATCTTGGCTGCCCACCAGGAAATGGACACCCGTTTCATCGGAAATGTAGTATGGCAGAGGCGGAAGAAAAGATTGCAGGCAGTGAACGTCTGGGTGTATGCCCTGTCGAGAATTCCAAGCATCCCAGCGATCGCATATTCGGCGGTCGTCTTGACACGGCAGAACGAAGCTGTTTGGAGTCCAAACGCATCCCGCGGGTTGCTCACTTGGGTCTGCTTCGTCCTCTTCATGTATCTGGGATGGGCGGTTGCATATCTTAGGAGACAGGCTCAAGGATTGGGCAGGACGGGGACGATTTGCAGACAGGAGCACCCACAGACATCAAGACTCAGTCCCTCTGAGCGTAGTAAGCAGAGGGATGGTGACTCAGAGAAACCTTCCTCGGAACGGAAGGAATGATACCCCCTCTGAACATGTATTAATTCGTTTAGTTTGAGTACTCTCACCTTCCTCGCCTTGTTGATCATACAGATCTCTTCTCTATCTCCTGGCCATGCAGAAGGTGGCGGGATGAAGTTCGGCCATCGCTATATACGATAGATAGATGTGTCGATAGATAGGTTTTCCCACTTTCGTTCCCGTTCTCTACAAAATTGTATTGCTTGGACGTCTTTTCAACGTTTTTCGGAAACGAGAGACCATCCATTCGACTTCCATGGTATTTGGTTTTGACCCCCCGAACCAAACAGCCATGCCGATCCATGCCAGTGACGTTTCTTGCTCATCTCTCTCCATATTCTTCCCCGCCATCGCGATATTTTTATATAGGCTGCTACCCAAGTGTATCCTGGAAATCCCATTCTGACATGTCAATAGCTCCTAAAACCTTGCGCAATTTGCGCATTATCGCGATACCACTCACTCGGCCCAAAATCAAGCCTCTATCAAACACCCCGGCCAGTCGACCATTGACATATTATCAGTTTCAAATATCTCCTCCGACATCCCAGCCGTCCGAAAGTGGAGGATCCCGATCACGGTGGATACCGGAGGGAGGTGTTGCAAAATGGGTAACGACAAAAGCAGGGGATACGTGGGCAGGCTTCGGGAAGGCCAAAAGTGGTTGGAAAGTACGTCCCTTTTCTTATTCACGCGTTGTTTTCATATACTCATCTCAGGTCGATCTTGATTGTAGTTAAGAGTGTATCAAATAGGCGAGCGCCTTGTGGACCGTTTAGAATTTGAAGAGCTCGCATTAAAGGGCATCAACCCCTCTCTTGGGCCCAACATCGCACATCCTGACGCGTCTGGCATCGGAAACGAGGCTGTAAAACATTCAGAAACGAATGTGTGTTTACCAGGACCACGATATATCGTCAAAACGACGTCTGACCTGCTGTACCGCTTTTACAGATCCCTCTTATATACCCACCATCGATAAACTCTGGTCCCGCAACTTTGGATGAGCTCCACGCGCTGGTTGCGTATCGGACACCTCGGCATAGGAAAGGCTTCTACCTCTGGATGATTATTGCGCCATTTACGGCCCCATTCATGATTATCCGTGGGTCCTGAATAGCATTCTATGACTATAACTAGTTGATTTGACCAATCCAACCTCAGCAATAATTCCGAACTTGCCCTTTTTCTTCTGTGCATGGCGATCATGGTCACACTATAAAGGTTTGCCCGTCTTCTCTTCGCGTTTACAGTAGGCACTCATTATATCAAACGAAAGCCTACAGAGCATCGCAATATCTCCAGGGTCTCTTAGACAGCGGTGCTATTGTTCCCGAAGCCAGCGAAGCACTTGATGCTGTGTACAACGACTTTTCTCCCAGACTTTCCACAACCCCCGCGGAATCATGCGAGGGCGAGAAAAACGAGGCCGCCTCCAAGCACAAATCTATGCCCGATTTCTCTGCATCCCCACCCCAGCAACACGAAGTTCTCTTAACTCGCAATGCTGTTCCTGCCATTATCAACCTCTTTCGATTAGACTCTAGCGCTGGTGCCGACGTACTACGCGCCGTAGAGCAGGCTAGAGTGAGAGTGCAGAGTGGCAGGAGTGTTCTATGACATGTTGTTGCTCTCCATTTGAGCTTGACACACTCCTCTCGGGATACCTGAGTAGATCTTCTCATGATTGAGGACTCCTCCCTAGACTCATGAAGCACTAGGTACGCCGATCATTGTTATTCAATTTATTGCACCATACCGTCATTGTAGCTGTTATGTTTATTGTATATATATTCACCATTGCGTGTATCTAGGCGCAGTAATGTATGTAAAACTCATCTCATGATAAAGGAGATACACACACCGTTCCAGGATCCAGAGATGGTATCCATTGGATACTCTCTGCCATTGGTCAGGTAAGAAATACATTGTCGGAACGGCCATCCTATAGAAATATACCGGTACAGAATCGACTAGATGAAAAGTAGAAACGAACAGTTATAGAGTGCTGAAGTCCCTAATTATTGTGTTTCCGCGTTTCCATATGTATACTGTCATCGCAAATGAGTATGAAAAGGATAGAAATTTAGACATACATCGAGGTGTGGGTGTTCTGTCATGGCGGGTAGATTTTGGCAAGTCGTGGGCGATATTGGGAACGACTTCAAGCCTCTTCATCGTTTTCGTCTTCTTCGTCTTCGTCTTCCTACCCCTCGTCCTCATGCCTTTCCTCTTCATCATCGTCATCTGCTTCCTCATCCCCGTCTTCGGCAAAGGTCTCCACGCACACCCTCCTTCCATCCTCTCCCATCCACCCCTTCTCCACTAATTGATCCAGCACCGTATCATTTCCCTTCCGTCTCTCGCTCCACTTTACAATCCACCTGCAGACGCCATATTTCCCACGATACCGTCCACATCGCCGCACATATCTAGTATCATCGCTCTCCCTATATCGAATTAGCTGTTCTACCTTCTCCCCGGGCAGACCTGATAGCTTGAATGTCTCCAGACGAGGTAGTAGAGCAACGCGTTTGGCACGAGCAGGGATTGGCATGCCACATGATATGCTAGGGCATGATGAAAACACCGACTTGGCCCCTGACTTGGAAAAGGCTCTTCTCAGTGTCGCATCCGACAGGGTGGTTTCCTCGTCTTCTATGACCTTTACCTCCATTCCCTCCATGAAAAGGCCCGGAAAAGCATTGCTAACGTTGGTAAAATGAACCTCGAGTGTGCGGAGTTCTTGAAGCGCGCGCAACAAGGTGCGAAGGCTATCGGTGCTGGTTTCGAGCGCAGTGAGGATGAGAGTGTCGAGCTTGGAGAGCGCGGGGAATGGGAGATATGAAAAGGACTCTAAGTGAGATGAAGTAGAGGAGCTAGGGGACATTGGTGACGGATTAGAGTGTTTTGGGCCCATGATAAGCTCGATAAAAGGTGTGAAATCCTGGTCAGGCAGATGTAGGCTCAGTTGCTTGATCCCGGGTAGGACAAGGCGCCTCATGAGGCGGCAAAGATAGTCTGGATCAAGATCGGTCAAGCTGAGATTCTGGAGCGACTCGATGCGGATCTTTTCTTTAGTAGCAGACCAAATCAACTTTGTGTCTCCGTTTGCTACTCGAGGTCCAGAATAATGCAATGAAAGCGTCTGCAGATCTGGGCTGTTACGCAGCATGTTCTCCCAGTACTCATACGGCGGCCGAATGTTCTCCGGATGGAGCGCAAGCTCGAGGGTATGAAGATGTGCGAGGTATGGACTCTGGGCCCATGGAAGGTTAACTCCGATCAAAGAAATATTCTTCAAGCGAGGTAGATCATTACTAAACACCATCACTGGGGGCCGGTATGTGGCGAGGTAAAGGTTCTGTGACGTGAGATAGTCCTCGAAATGATACAGCTGGAGTGTTTCGAGGTAGGGGGCGGGACCACAGCTGCTGAGATGCTGACGAGCAGCCGCTTTGCACTCATGGTCTCGTATTTTGAGGTGGAAGGCCCGCCACCGTTTCACTTGAGGACAAATCAGGTTAAAGACCTGGTGTATCTCCTCCCGGCAAAGAGTGACCCCTGGGATATGTTCACGCTGTGCAACAGTGTCGACAAGAATGTCGAGGAGGTGACCCGAGGCTGAGCAGCGGGCGATGTACTCCTTTGCTCGTGGCAGGTGCCCAGGCTCCCGAAAGTGGAGGATATTCCAGAGGGATGACGTCTGGAGAGCGATCTGCCGCCAGTGGTGGCAGACATGGGAGACTAAGAGCTGGAAGTTGGACGATGGAATGGCGTAGTAGTCCTGATCCGGTTTAAGCAGGAATGGAGACTCGGTGTAAGGAAAGTCATAGCCTGCACCAAGTATAAAAATACGAGTCATCAGCTCGACGGGTAACGAATAGATGCCAGCGGGTCGGAAAGAGTAACCGTGCATCGAGGAATCGCGAGGTGGTTCTCGTGCATGGGTAGAAGAACGTACGCGGCCATCTTGAAGTAAGTTTGGCCACCGGAGAGTATGAAGCTAACCGCGGACCATAAGAAACGTTATCCGAGGGATAAGTCAATAGGCGTCTCCCACCGAGGACATGGAGGGCCGTTGGAATTTGGACTAGCTGAGTCGCGACTAATAGTACTGCTTCATTGGTGTAAGCATGTGCACAACTGCGATAATGAGGTGGGATACGATACAAGCAATGGTCGGTGACAGGATAGTAGGGTGTAGTGACGGGAAGGAATAAGAGTAAGTACACACATAGTGGGTGGATGTAAGAGCCAAGTTGGACTGACAATCTCACACTTGCGATCAATGTAGCAGTAAGGTGATTCCCTTTTTTGCATGATCAATCGAAGTCTGATCGTAACCCCATGACTCGTATCCTTGAGTAAAACTCAAGCTAATCTGGCGCTGAGCTCGATCCATACTTGCCACCCCCCTACACCTACACGCAATGAACGTCTCTCTTTGATCTGGGCGAGGATTCCCCTCAGGCTTTGTACCACTTGGTAATCGCGGGGATCTGAGGGATTCATCAGCGTTCAAGGATGTTCAAGCGAGAGGTGCTACACCGTCATACACCTCTCGCTTACCTTCGCTTACCAGGATTTGACTTACTGATGTTCTGCCTACTGGGACGATGGGCGGTGTTTGGAAAGAGGAAGGAAACCTATTGATCGGTGGGTATTTAAATATTTATGGACAACCTATGTGCTATACGCGCCAATTGGCCTATCGTCTTCATATCACGTTTTCGATCTGTGGAAATCGTGGGTATTGGCACCGACCTGCCGACCGACGGTTGGCCCGCGCTTGAAGATTGAGGATCGTACACCCGTCGCAGATCAAAATAAGTAGAGTCTCTTCCACCAATCATCCATGCCGCCAATAATAATTCGTTTGACAGGATGCTAGAGGCGTTGCGTCCTTTGCTTGGCACCATGCTTCTGTGCGTGCCACCCGATGCACAGGTCCACGAAGCGGCACACACGACGCATGATGCGGCAGCAATTCCTCCCCAGCTCATGATCACGGCCGAAGAAAGAAAAGTTCTATGAAGGGGTTCCAAACGTACGCATCGTCGGGGTTCATGTGGGACAGGGAGAGTAGAAACTAATAATTGTAGTAATGTTACACATGACGAAATCGTATTATAATCATATTCATAATCGTCTCGGGGCATCGTATGCTCAGCACCTCAGTCCGTGCCCGATATCTTGACCCACGGGGGGATGCACGTAGCTGTGATCTAGGGAATATCGCCTATGATGGCTCGGAGGCGGTTCAGGCATCTGCTTCGTCGCTGCGATATGCGCGGCCATCTCTGCCGACCACTCTCTGCAGCAGCTATCCACATTTATTAGGATACTGTGTAATTCTTCCTCCGATCGAGGCTTGTTGAGCACGCTCATCTCGCCTCGCAGCTTTTTGGCCACGGTGGCGAACGCCGATCCGAAGCGACGGAGATGGATGGGGCCGTCAGGGTGATCGAACCAGTAGGAAGAGCCAGCACCGTGGAACAGGGCAGCGATGGCGTCGGCGTGCTCAACAGAGATGAAGTTTGCAACGAGCGTCTCCAGACAGTCGCTGATGTTCTTGATGTCGAAGAAACGCATTGCGTAAAGCTGTCCGACGACCCCTGCAAGCTGAATTGCTGCCTTGACGTATCGGGGGCTGGGCGTGAAGTTATATGAAACCGCTTCCGGGTTATTGTTCTACTCTCCTGGCGTGAGGCTGGATGTTTCCCAGAGAGTGATGCATAGAAAACTCACCGCATCCCACACACTTATGAAGGTTCCTAGAAGAAACTCCTTCAGATGCCATTCGAAGGATTCTGCGACGTCCTTGCTCTTCATTTTGCTGAACTCTGAGTGGAGTTTGAGCAGGAAGACAAGCGCGGCTTCAAGATCGTCTGGTGAAGCCTCCGCAAACCGCCAACAGAACTCTTGCGCAAGTTCCGCTAAGGGTTCTGGATCCCAAGCCTCGGCGGCAACGACAATTCGAGAGTGGACCTCCATCTCGTCTGTTAGTGCCGTTGTGGCAAGGTTGAAAGTCCTCAGCCACTTGGACAAGCGAGGCTTGAGCATGGTTCCGGGTGCAGGACGAACGAGGCGCCGAGATTTGGGAGGAAGCTGTGGGATGAAGGGAGCCGCACATGGGTTCAGTTCATTTTCCGGCAGCGGATTCCTCAACGAGGAGAGATCAGGGGTGATTCCTGCGTAGTATACAAGGCTGGAGTCGTGGGAGGTGATGTCGTTGGGTTTTTCGGCGTCGAAGATACATTTGATCTCGTCGTCCTCCAAAGCCAGGGTGCTGCTGGAGGTGGCCGGGGAGGAAGGGGTCGAAGTCGATGGTCCGTTGACGTGTTCGAAGCCGACATATTGGTATCTGAGTGGATTTACGGTAGATGGGGGCTGCCAGACGGCGATAGTAGGGCGGTGAGTCCGATTGTTTGAAGACATATGAAAAATCCAACTGGAGAGGCTCTTTGTGGGCGTGTATTGAATTTTATGATGTCTGTGGGTGAGGGGCATTTATATACAAGTATCCTTCTCGACGCTTTGACATGGAGAACAAGTCTCAAAGGGCAGAACAAGGCCCGTGTGTAATTCCAGGACTTAACAATTATGGCAAGAAATAGCAAGATAGCAACCACGAGCCGTCAAAGATAGGTTCGCTTTGATCAGTGGTCTTGTAACTCTATAATGGAAGCTCAACAATAACAGACGACCAGTTACGTTGCGCTTTGACAGTTCGGATTCCCAAGCCCCCCGAACGGTCCGTTTGGTAGTCGAAGGTATATCCGGAGTCAGGCCCATTGGGCGGAGACAAAGTACAAAACCAACAGCATCAAGTGACATCTCCTTGTTCTCTAAGGCTGTAACCCAATGGAGGCAAAGCGGTGGTCCATTGAGGACGCGAGTTAGGTCAAATATCGATGGGGATGAGATAGAGCAAGCATTACCAGACGCATGGCGACGGGCACTGGGCAGAAAGGACTCTCTCAGTCTGGATCGAGTCCCAATTCCCGGACCGGTGCTCACGTGATGTATAATCAGAAGTCAGATCCTCAATTTGTTTTTTGGACGACGACGACTATGAACAGTGTATATTTTCCCGCCCATGTCGTCCTTGTCATTCGCCGAATTGTCAATGTAATATCTTCCCTCTCCATCTCCAACCAATATCTCCTTCTCAGACAGGCCCAAGCAGACGAGGAACGGCTCAAACTACACGCGAATCCGCCAAACAACCCCAGAGCTCCTTCTCGAAGAGCTTTTGACGATCTCAGAGCAGTGGAATGGCCGCGGTGGACACTGCGGAGCAATTGGGATTGGCCTCGACTCGTTCGGTCAGACGGTGGCGCGACTGTCGCCTCTGGTGCGTTCAATACCCTGTCCAATATCATAATAGTTCATTGTGCATCGCAGATTCAGGGTCACCACCTTGGTTAGGAAGGCTCCGGTCGTGGCCAGCGCTCCTGTCTACTCTCACTCAGCTGGAAACACCAATGCATGCAGGAGACCCACCCCCACCTCCGAAACCTGAGAAGGATAACAGACGATCAGACACGCCGACCAAACTGCCGCCGTCAGAACCGACACAAGCTCCGGCTTCTCCTGACACCATCCATCAGTTGATGCAGAACCCTGCACTGCATGATCCCCTTCGCACCCCTCGCTACCCCATAGTCCTCTGTCATGGTAAGTGGTGCCAAAATCCCTGTTGAAACTTACACTAATGACGCTTAGGGCTCTATGGATTTGATTCGCGGGGACCACTCAAATTTCCAAGCATGAGAATGCATTACTGGTCTAATGTATTGAATATTTTACGCGACACCGTCGGGGCAGAGGTGATCGTCACTTCGGTCCCTGGGTCAGTCACCCACAGCCTTTATTACTGCAAATCCCTCATTCTCATGTTTTTTCTGTAGCACGGGTTCCATCTCGTTGCGCGCTGAGATGTTGGATCGACAATTACAGCATAAAGCTCGCGGCCGTGGGATTAACTTTTTAGCCCATTCCATGGGTGGCCTTGATTGTCGACATCTAATCACGCATATCAAGCCCGAGGTATACGCGCCCTTGTCGCTAACCACCATTAGCACCCCTCATCGGGGAAGTCCATTCATGGATTGGTGCGCTGTAAGTCACAGCATCTTCGTATCATGTTTGGGACTGACCTCTTATAAGGAAAACATTGGTATCGGTAAACTACGCGAAGAAGAGCGAGATCTTGCAAAGGCTCGAGCTGAGATGCCACCCTTACCACCTCCAAGTGACCAGACATCGAAGGCTAAGGCTGACGCGCCTTTTTCACTGTCTCTCTCTTCTTTACCATCATCGTTCACGACACTCTTGCTATCCATAGTGGACTCTCCCGCATACGCCAACCTCACATCCCATTATCTGAACGAGGTATTCAACCCTGCCACACCAGACGACCCATCCGTCAAGTATTTTAGTGTTGCCGGGCGGATGGCCGGCGTCAGTATTTGGCATCCGTTCTGGCTGCCGAAGATGGTCTTGGATGGGGTTGAAGAGAAGCACCGGGGCAAGCTGAAGGCGACGTGGGAGCAGAAAATGGACTCTGGGAATTCATCCAGTGGCGCGCCGCTCTGGTCCCAGGAGCGCCAGTGGGGAAATGATGGCTTGGTAACGGTGCAGAGCGCGCGATGGGGCGAGTTCTTGGGGATCATGGAAGGCTGTGATCGTGAGTTGCATGTTGTCACTAATACACTTTGACCGTGCTGATAAGTATTCTAGACTGGGAGATGAGAGGCGCTAGAGGCATAGAATTTGGCGTTGATCTACCAGCGATTCCTGTCATTGGACTGGGCGTTAGCACGGCTGGCCATCGGACTGTCATTGGGGATGGGTGGGGACTTCCGGATTGGGGGCGGTTTGTCGGTGCTTGGAAGAAGGAGGAAAATATCAAGCGTGATGCTGCAGAGAAAGTGGCTGGAGACGGCGAGACCGACCATAAGTTAACGAATCGCGCTGAAGAACGGGCCCGAGAGAGGGCAAGGGATGACGCCATCATCAAGTCAACCACAGACAGGCTGTCTGCGGTGTTTGACTGGTTGACGGAGCAGGCACTCATTGGTGCGAAGAGCAAGGTTATGGCGGATGTGAAAGAGCAGGTGGCTGAGGAGGTTACTGGCGTGCATGGTCCTGAGAGTCCTGAGAAGCCCCGTTCTGCGATGCAGAAGCAGATGGATCAAGAGGGAAAGAGTCGGATGAGGAATGAGTTGGCGTCGAAGAAGGACTTGGAGCGATTCTACGTGGCTTTATCGAGAAAGCTCTACGACGAGGGTTTGTGACGCCCAGCATGTGTCGCTCATCTTGCTCAGCGCACACTGCAGCCTTCGGTCCGTACGCCTCTGGCTCAGCAGTGTACCGCACTCTGTACTTATATTGTATCAATAGGATGTACGTATGGCTACTTGAAGGGACGCGATCAGTCATGTGATGTCGAGGTCATCTCCCGCTATGCGAACCCGAACCAAAATATCCTCGATCCACGCGGTGACCATCCCATGATTCAATTTATCCACCCGCACTGCGCAGCGCCTGCATCTCTGCCACCATGTTGCTGCCTATTCTTCTCATTGTCATCGCCATCGCCCCACACAGCGTACTCGGTCTCTGGCCCATCCCAAGGAATCTCCAGACAGGAACAACCCTCGTGAAGCTCGCCTCGTCATTCGACATCAACGTCAACATCAATAGTAATCCGCCTCAGGATCTGCTCGACGCCGTCAGACAAGCGAAATCCTATCTTCAGACAGACAAACTCCAACGCCTTGTCGTCGGACGCGGTGCGAACGACAGCACAGCGCTAGGACAAGCACCCACTCTGCCAGGCCTCTCCATCTCCCTTCTGTCTTCCGCAGCGCCCCATCCGATTGCGATTGAAGCTGTGCTGCCCATCGGAACACGCAGCGAAGGATACTCCCTTACCATTCCCAGTGATGGAACTACGGCCGTTTTGACTGCGAATTCCACTCTTGGGCTTCTCAGGGGTTTGACGACCTTCGGTCAACTTTGGTACGATCTTGGTGGCGTCACGTATACCTACCAGGCTCCGGTCAAGATCGTTAATGATATTCCTGCATTCGTGAGTTATCCAATTGTCGGCCCTTGGCGTCGGTTAACCCTCTGTTCAGCCGTATCGAGGATTCATGCTTGACACTGCAAGAAACTTGTACGTTCTTCGTGGGTCGCTGAGATATCAAAATTGACATAACATCTCCCAGTTACCCAGTCGCTGATATCAAACGGACTCTCGATGCTATGAGTTGGGTGAAGGCGAGTTTCTTGTATCAGTCCTACTGTCCGAGCCCCACATCAATCCGATCTACCTGCAGATCAACACGTTCCATTGGCATGTTGTCGACTCCCAAAGTTTCCCTCTCGATATACCTGCGTTTCCGGAGTTGGCTTCAAAGGGGGCGTATTCCTCGAGCGAAATATACAGTGCAGCTGACGTCAAAGACATCGTCTCATATGCTGGAGCTGTGCGTGTATATCTCCCAGCTATATCTCCACTCACAATTTTTGACCCCATGTAGCGCGGAATCGACGTTTTAGTGGTAAGCATAGCCGTGTTATTCAAACAACGTTTCGTCGAGTCTTACCCTTCTGGACAGGAGATCGACACTCCAGGACATACTGCAGTCATCGCCACCTCCCATCCGGAGCACATCGCCTGTGATCAAGCCACGCCGTGGTCAGCCTTTGCGAATGAGCCGCCCGCGGGTCAACTACGTCTTGCCTCGGCCGCCACTACGAGTTTTACTACCCAACTCATTTCCTCTATCGCTAAAACTTTACCTTCGACTCTTTTCAGCACCGGTGGTGATGAATTGAATACAAATTGCTATGCGAAGGATGCACAGACGCAGGCAGATCTGAAGAGCAGCGGCAGGACTCTTGAGCAAGCCTTAAATGTCTTTACGCAGGCTACGCATAAGGCTTTGACTGATTTGGGAAAGACGCCAGTCGTCTGGGAAGGTTAAACACTTGTTTTTTCCCATCTCCAAGCTGACAGGTTTTTTAGAAATGGTTCTGCAGCATAATGTGACTCTATCGAAGGATACTGTCGTCATGTTCGTTATAACTCGGACTCTCCTTGTTAGTCTTGCTGACGCCGAATGGATTCATAGGGTCTGGATCTCCTCGCAAAACGCTGCTTTGGTGGCCGCCAAGAACTTCCGGATTGTTCACGGACCTTCCGATTACTTCTATCTTGTAAGAGGAAAAGATGACCAAAACTGTTAATTCTGATGACCGCTCTCTATAGGATTGTGGCGCTGGTGAATGGATCGGAGATGACCCTGCTGGGTTAGTTGGAATGCTCGTATTTCTGTTTGTCCTCTTATTGATCGTATTTACAACAGCAACAGTTGGTGCGACCCTTTCAAGTCATGGCAAAAGGTGTTTCCTGCCACCATCCCTGAACGCGCAAGTGATGTTAACGTTTTCGCCAGTCATACACATTTGACCCTCTGGCGAGCCTTACCACTGCCCAGACGTCGCTCGTGCTTGGAGGTGATTTTCCATGCTGATCCTCCCGCGCGTCATTCTTAATCTTCGTCCGTCAGGTGAACAGCTTCTATGGTCTGAGCAGTCGTCCCCGGAGAACCTGGATTCGATTGTTTGGCCTCGAGCTGCTAGCTCTGCCGAGGTGGGTGCCTCCTCATCGGAAGCCTATAGTACATGTCAACTGTTACTCATATGTTTGCTCTTACCCAGGTCTTCTGGACCGGCGCCAAGCTTCCTGACGGGACTGCACGAAATGGTGCTTCTGCCCTGCCGCGGCTGCACGATCTTCGTTACCGCATGGTGCGGCGAGGTGTTCGTGCGATTGCGCTGCAACCTCACTTCTGTGCTCTGCGCCCGGGAGTTTGCGATCTTCACGCTTAGCTTCAGATTGCTGTATTCTAGTATGGGCTCGATAAGTATTGTTCTCTCGAGCCTGATGAAAATGATGAAAAATATAAAAATTCGTCCAGTACTCCAGCTCCCAGCTCTCAGCAGCAGATTAGACAACTCGTACGTATGGTGAATACTGAGCTTGTGAAAGCACTAAGCGAGGTAATGATAGATCTGGAAAAAATACTGTCTACCAAGGTCCACCGTAACGTTTGTGTTTATACAGAAAGTTGAGGATAGTCGCGTGTCAGTCGAGCACGGATCCAAGCTGCAAAGGCTACAAACAAATGCACATCCCCATGCCGCTCACAAAACGACAACAGAGCTTGATAGCGTTTCTCCGCCGTTGTCCCGGAAGCGTGCAGCATCTTCGCCAAATCAACAGGACATAGGTAAGGAGGCTGCCTGGCATCTTCTACGAGGGAGGAGCTGCCCTGCATGGCACAGGCATAGTACACACAGTGGTCCATGCCAAAACAGTGGCCGAGCTCGTGGCTTGCGGTACGGCAGACGCGACCGAGCCACAAGCCAGATAGTGCTGTGAGGGATGGGAATGGCTCTAGTGGAGGTAGCGCATTGTGTGCGGTCACCGCAGCCTGAATCGGGGACATGGTTTCGTCAGAAGGGGATGTCGTTGGTAGTGGCAACGACCGCGCGTGTGATCTGAGATGGTCTGTATCAGCCTTCTGCATTTTCGCTTTCTTCTTGGGTCGTGCGGAGGATTGTTCTGCTGCTGCATAGCATGTCTGTAGGTATGATTCGCAGTGCGACGCGGGCCAAGCATGGTGTCGCTCTACTTTGTGCTTGCGATCCAGGGCGGGGTGGTATCTAGCGGTCGAAATGACAGCGACACGGCTGCCGCCATACGCGCGGCCGCAGACAAATTCGTCGTCGTCGCTCTCGAAAAGATCGTGCTCAACAAGCAGAAGTAGTGCGTATGCGTTGTTTGGCAGCATACTGATGGCTGCGTCGAGGATATCATCGAGATTCAACTGTGAGGTGAAAACACCGTCAGTTGAGGGACGGGTACGGATGCGCACACACTCCGTTGCGGTATTGAGTCCAATGTAAGAGGGTGTATTTGACTTTGACTTTGATTTCGGAACACCTGTGTCCCAGCTCGCGAAACAAAGCTTGGGAGGCAATAGTTTGACGGGCAAGCCGTGATAGAAGGCTGTGAGATAGTCGATAACGTCTTCAATGCGTGGTACTGTAATGTTACCGACATCCTCTTGCTTCTGGGGCTGGCTCCATGACCGCAAGAATTGGACGTCAGAGTCGACATCTGGAGGGGCAGCAACGTAGATCACGTTTGTCTTGGGCGTCACTTCATTGCGGTCCTCTAAACGCAACCAGGCGCGTAGACTCTGGGGGGGGCATCGTGGATCTAGCGCCAAGTCATCGTTGGGAAGGACTAGAGGGGCAGGAAATGTTACGCTAGCTGCGTCCTCCTTCTGTGATGCAGCTGCCTTGTTCCTGAGAGGGTTGGAGAGGGTAGCTGCCACTCGTTTCTGCGCCGCGTATCCAGGGTATCCTGATATTTCGGCATTAGCGGAAGATGCGAAGCTGAGCGTAGCGTGTTCGCAGGTCATGGAAGGGAGCAACACAGCGTCTACTAGAAACGCGACGTCGCGATAACTGATCACATGATCGATTACATCAGCCGGACAAGTCCGAACGACGGGTGCGCCGTGAAATCCCGACGGAGTTTGGTCACAGAAAAACTTACCCTCACCGTGGACGACGACGACGATGGTGTCTCGAACGGTCCTCAGCCGCGTTCTTAGGTCTGCTACTCGTAGTCCTGTAGGTAATTCCAGCCCATTTCTTCGATGAAGGCTTAATATCTGTTGCAGCGTTCACTACGGACATTCGCGACAGCGCAGAGCATTCCTGGACCTTTCACCGAAGTCTCGACGCTTTCAAATGGCCTCACCATAGCCACTGAGGCACAACCGCATGCACAAACAGCGACAGTCGGGGTGTGGATCGACGCTGGTTCGCGGGCAGAGACCGACAAAACTAATGGAACGGCCCACTTCCTGGAGCACATGGCCTTCAAGGGAACCAACCGTCGCTCACAACACTCGCTTGAGCTCGAGGTTGAGAACCTCGGTGCCCACCTGAATGCCTACACATCCCGGGAACAGACCGTGTACTATGCCAAGAGCTTCCGCAAGGACGTACCTGTCGCTGTCGACATAATTTCTGATATTCTCCAGAACTCCAAGCTCGAGAACGCGGCCATCGAACGCGAGCGGGATGTCATTCTCCGTGAGCAGCAGGAAGTTGACAAGCAGCTTGAGGAAGTTGTGTTTGACCACCTCCATGCTGTCGCTTTCCAAGGTACGCCTACCCACACTTCGGACCAGGATTCTGTTCACTCGCTTTACAGGTCAACCACTTGGCCGCACGATTCTTGGACCGAAAGCCAACATCCTTTCCATCAAGCGCGATGACCTCTCCTCTTACATCAAAACCAACTATACCGCCGACCGCATGGTCCTGGTCGGCACTGGTGGCGTTGAACACACGGAACTTGTCAAGCTTGCTGAGAAACACTTTTCTTCGCTCCCTGTCTCCCCGAACCCCATTCCCCTTGGTCGCCTCTCACACTCTAAGACCAATTTCATCGGGTCCGAGGTTCGCATCCGCGACGACGACATTCCCACCGCGAACATCGCCATCGCCGTTGAAGGTGTCGGCTGGAGCTCACCAGACTATTTCCCCATGATGGTCATGCAAAGCATATTCGGCAACTGGGACCGTGCTCTTGGCTCGTCGCCCCTTCTCTCCTCCCGCCTCTCCCACATTATCTCCTCAAACAACCTCGCCAACTCCTTCATGTCCTTCTCCACGTCGTACTCTGACACAGGCCTCTGGGGAATCTACCTCGTCTCCGAAAATCTTACGAACCTTGACGACCTTATGCACTTTACACTGCGCGAGTGGACACGCATGAGCATCCAGCCTACGGAAGTGGAGGTTGAGCGGGCCAAGAGTCAGCTCAAGGCTGGATTGCTCCTTGGCCTCGATGGCACGACGGCGGTTGCGGAGGACATTGGCAGGCAGCTTGTGACGAGCGGCAGGCGCTTTACCCCTCAGCAGATCGAGAGCGCTGTTGATGCAGTTACTGTCGATGAGATCAAGCGTGTCGCGCAGAAATACCTGTGGGACAAGGACGTGCGTCATTTCCTCTGTCTTGTTGAATATAACTAATCTATTTTGGAGTAGTTCGCCCTTGCAGCTGTTGGCAGCACTGAAGGTCTGCTCGATTACAATCGTCTTCGTTCCGACATGTCCTCGATGATGTATTAGATGGTATGGTCATCATTGGTCTCCAACGGCAGTGACCTCTGACGCTTTCGTTGTTTGGATACTACAGCAGGTCTTGATGTGCGGTTGACTTATAAAAATACATCCATTTATCCATACCATCAGTGTCTTTGCACACTCCTAGAATTAATACGCACTCATCTTACATGGAAACAGTGACGCTAGATGCGAGAAAAGAGCGTCCGCGCCCACGTCTAGAACAGGGAGAACTTTCACGTCGCAACCTGCTGATACAAACACCACATTCCATTCTCAAGTTCAACTCGCCGCCTCCCTAAACACGCACAGATATTTACAACCTGCGGCTCCTTACAACTCAAGAGGAGCCAATCATAGGTTGGCGACGGCTGCCTACGAACTGTTCCTAAAGAACCGGACAACACCTTCTCCAGTTCCGACCAGAACCTGTAAAAAAGGCAAAGGCATTCATTCATCAACACTCCTAACATATATTTATGATTGCACAAAGTCTTGTTATCCACAGTGCCAACGGTTTGTTGTCCGTGGCGCATTATGATGATCATATATGTGTAGACATTGGATGTACTTATGTTTGCAACATGTTTGTTTCCTTCCAACCCGCGTTCACTGAACTTCATTCCATATTGCGTTTACATGGCTGCGCATTGCTTCAGACTTCGATACATTCGGAGAAGTGCTCGAGTTGTCGACAGATCTCTGGTGTCATGAGCCTGCGCCAGAAGTTCGGGCTCCTTTGAAAATGGCACAAAGATGGTTGCCTTGTTCCCAATTGAAACTATCGCATGCCATGATCACATACCGGGGTCGCCGCTCTCAGCATTCTCATCGCATTCAGAAACCCTCTTGGACCAGTCTCTGACCACCTTCATTGGAGCAAGTCATGTCCGAAACGGATACTGTCGGTTTACGCCTCCTGTCGCTTGGTACGTGAAGCCGCTGGTCCACGATTCTGCAATTTTAATGACAACACTAGACGGCGGTGGAATCCGTGGATTGTCGACATTACTTATCCTCCAGACCATCATGCACAGAATTAAGACAGAAGAGAACCTGGAGAGCATACCACTTCCATGTGATTACTTCGATCTTATTGGAGGTACCAGTACAGGAGGGTGAGCTCAGACCGATCATCAGCAATTACACACTGAAGGGTTCGCAGGATAATAGCTCTCATGCTCGGACGACTGCGGATGTTCGTCGAGCAGGCAATCGAGTGCTACAATATTCTGGCGGGTAAAGTTTTTTTCGGAGTTGAAGAGAGGCGGCGATGGGAAATACAAAGCCTCGATGTTGGAGGAAGTGGTGAAGCTAATTGTGAAGGAAAGGACGGGTGATAGCGAGGCTCAGGTTTTGGACGATGGCGCCCTAGGTGGTATCTGTAAAACGTGCGTCCACACGGGACATGTAAACATCTTAACCCACTCACGTTCGACTAGATTTGTCTGCGCCATGAACGCGCATAACATGAACGCCCGCATCCCGGTTCTTTTCCGCACGTACGTTTCGCCAAAGGTGGCCTCCATCCCCTGTACTGTGTGGGAGGCCGCACGGGCGACCTCCGCAGCGCCGACATTCTTCAAGCGTATCTTCACCGGTCCCGCTGCACGGCCAGAACCTTTCATCGATGGAGGTGTTGGTCGACAACCCGACTGGACAAGTACTGGGCGAAGCAGAGCTGATGTTTCCCGGCAGGACTATTGCCTGCGTGGTCAGCATCGGAACTGGGCAGCCTGGGACGATCGATGTGCCGAATCCTAGCTTCTTTGAACGAAATATAGTTCCGGTTGGTGTCATCAAGGCCATGGTTGCAATGGCCACCGACTGCGAGGAAACGGCGCAGCAGATGGAGAAGAGATTCGAGAACTGGCCGAAGACATACTTGTTCAATGTCGAACAGGGGCTACAGAAGGTGAAGCTCGGGGACTGGGAGCGAATGGGCGAGGTGGCTGCTCATACGCGGAACTACACGAAGATGCATGAGGTTGACCAACGCCTGGCTATCGCTGTCAAGGCTATTCGGGAGCGACAAGGCGGAATCAGAACGTTAACTCTCAGTATGGAACAGGATCTTCTCCGTTGACTAGTTCTTATACCAAGCACGTCCACCGCAGATACTATTCCATTGACTATTCATAAATCTGTGGACATCGACATAAGGTACACACTGAAGATGATTGCCATTACGATGAGATCGCTCACTTATCACTCAGCCCATCATATATTCCAGAGAAGCCTCTATACTTCTTCGGTCGTGACGAGGAACACATAGAAATTGTGCAGGCTCTCCTGAAATCTGAATCTGTGATAATTCTAGGCGGTGGCGGGATGGGCAAGACGACCCTTGCCCTAGCAGTACTCCACGACCAAAGGATCCTAGGCTCGGAGCATTTCCTGTCGCGCATATACTTTATTGACTGCAGCACAATCACAACGCTGGAAGGCTTGTACGGTCAGTTGGTGGTCGATCTCCGCATATCGAAAGACCAGCGAAATTGCCACCTACAAGAAATTCTACTTCAGACCTTGCGGCGACGATTCTATGTCTCGACAATTTCGAAACGCTATGGGATATTTTAGAAGCTCGTAGCAATATTCAGACCATGATGTCACGTTTTCATGCCATTCCGACTCTCGCTCTTCTCCTTACCATGCGCGGCACAAATCGCCCAGCCAATGTTCGTTGGTCGAAGGCTTCCCCTCACAGCCTCCGCCGCCTTTCCGACAAGGCATCGACGGATCTATTCAGAGAAGAGTCACAACTGCCCGACGTCGATGAATATGCTAAAAGACTCGTCGAAGCTGCCGATGGTATGCCACTGACCATCACGCTCCTCGCCCGCCTGGCTCAAATCCAAACATCAAAAGCAACGTTGGCTCGGTGGACGGCTAACGGGACATCCATCGCGAATCAAGGATCCGGTCCAACCATGAATTTAGACACGTCCATTGAACTCTCGTTGAGTAGTCCGCGTTTGAAAGACAATATGTCCGCAGTCCAGACCCTTGGAATTCTCGGCCACCTTCCTGATGGCCTGGAGCACCCGTCTGAAATTACTAGTGATCTTCACTCGGCACTTCCAGATGATGTGGACCTCCCAACCGCATTGTACACCCTCCTGGCCGCCGGACTAGCATACATTGACACCACGAAGCGACACCGCTACCGAGTTCTGTCACCTATTGGCAACTACGCAAGTAAGCGCAAGTTGATGGGAGCCAGTTTGGAGTCCACTGTGGTGAATTACTATATCACATTTATATTGGACAGACCTGTGGGTGGTGCGTTGCATGCCGTTGTGCTCCTCGAGCTGGCCAATGTTCGCAGCATTCTGGAACTTGTTATTGAACGAGCCTCCCGTGCGTCGTCCAAATCATTTAACGACAGGCATATCGATGCGCTGTTGGCTCACATGCGATGGGAGCTATTTCTGGGAACACCTTCATTGGAGCTAGTGCGAAAGGCCTTATTAACATTACCACTGCCTCCAGGTCTCCGGGGAGACTGTTACAGCGCAGTCGGTGATGTCCAGCAGTACCAGGAGCAGCTTGCCGACGCGGAGCAGTCGCTTGGTCGGGCCGTGGAACTGCACCAGCAGGCCCATGACGTTATCGGTGAAGCTTACGACCGTAAAATTCTCGGAGTTCTCTAACTTACATGCACCAGATTCGACTTGCCGACGCAGAAGAGTCATTGACTCGGGCGGTGGAGCTGCACCAGCAGGCACACGACATTGTCGGTGAAGCCTACGACCATAGAAGCCTTGGAGTCCTCTACCTGCGCCAGGCTCGATTTGCCGAGGCAGAGCTGTCACTGAGTCGGGCGGTCACGCTGCACCAGCAGGCACACGACTTTGCTGGTGAAGCTAACGACCATCAAAGCCTCGGAGATCTCTACCTGCGCCAGAATCGACTTCTCGGCGCAGAGCAATTGCTGAATCGTGCGTTGAAGCTGCACCAGCAGGTACATGACTTCCTTAATGAAGCCACTGACCGTCAAAGGCTTGGAAATCTCTACCTGCGCCAGGATCGACTTTCCGATGCAGAGGAGTCGCTGATTTGGGCAGTGGAGGTGCACCAGGCACATGATGTTTTCAGTGAAGCCTACGACTGCAGAACCCTCGGAGCTCTCTACCTTCGGCAAGCTTGCGGACGCAGAGCAGTCGTTGACTCGGGCGTTGGAGCTGCACCAGCAGGCACACGACGTTCTTGGTGAAGCCAACAACCATCAAGCCTCGGAGATCTCTACCTGCGCCAGAATCGACTGGCCGACGCAGAGCAGTCGCTGATTCTGGCGGTGGAGCTTCACCAGCAAACACATGATGTTCTCGGTGAAGCCAACGACCACAGAACGCTCGGAGATCTCTATATACGCCAGGATCGACTTGGGGAGGCGGAGCCGTCGCTGAGTCGGGCAGTGGAGCTGCACCAGCAGGTACATAGCGTTCTCGGTGAAGCCAGCAGTCGGCAAAGCCTTGCAGATCTCTACCTGCGCCAGGATCGACTTTCCGACACAGAGCATTCACTGAGTCGGGCGTTGGAGCTGCACCAGCAGGCACAAGATGTTTCCGGTGAAGCCGACGACCGTCGATGCCTTGGCGTTCTTTACCTACGCCAGGATCGACTCGCCGACGCGGAGCAGTCCCTGACTCTGGCGGTGGAGCTGCACCAGCAGACGCATGATGTTCTCGGTGAAGCCAATGGCCATTATAGCCTCGGAGATCTCTACCTGTGCCAGCAGCGACTTACCGATGCGGAGCAGTCACTGACTCAGGCGTTGGAGCTGCACCAGCGCGCACATACTGTTTCCGGTCAAGCCAATGACCACCAAATGCTCGGAGATCTTTACGTGCGCCAGGACCGACTTGCTGAGGCGGAGCAGTCACTGAGTCGGGCGTTGGAGATGCATCAACATATTGATGCTCATAGCGATGCAAGGAATGATTTGGGAATGATCACACACTACTTTTACGCGTTCATGAACGACAACGTCAGCGTTGGAGTTACATAAATGTATAGGCTTGACGTAGATGTAAAATTCTCATATGAAACCAGATTCGAGCACTGATGACTGAACTGAATTTAACCTGTCTGATGTGGTAACTAGCAAATTTCACGACGTAACTCAATGCGATCTTTCTGCTGTGGCGACATGCTGGACGACACAGATCGAAGGTTGACCCCGTCCGCTACATCCATGATGATATTGTTGAATCGACGCCCTCGTATGTATCCCTATTGATATACGTGATCTGCCATTTCCTCTGCACGCTGTGCGCTTCATCAGATATCATCCTTCCATTCTCGAACCAAAGTTTCTAGTACGTGGTGTTTATTCTGTGGTCTTTAAGTGTTGGGTCCGGGGCACATAACCTATTGAGGCTATAACTGCGCAGGTGCTTATATTGGCTCACAAGATCACACAGTTGGTAATTCCAACTGCTAATATACATGACTGTGTATCTAGATAATTCTACAGTGTTCCGTAGGTAGAAGGAAATGGAATGCGTGAGAACATTCCTGACTATTCTACGGCTGACTGGCTTGCACGCGCGTTCTCGACATGTAACACTGGCCGCCCGCCCAAGTTCCAACAGTGTGGCGCATATGAAAGTTTGCGTGTTGATTACATAATACGGAGATCTGGGTCCCTTTGCATTGCATCCTAACGATATCGAAGCCACATCACTGCATTCATGCAGTGCTGAGCACCTCGGGCGCGATCCGCTGCTCCACCGTATTCAACTTGTTCACCCAACCGTCCAGGCGCTTGGCTAATCCGCCGATTTGCTCCCGGGAAAGCACGCGCGGTTGCACCCAAGTAATCTGTGCCTTCTGGTCAACTTGGTCAAGTGAGCCACGTATAAGTTTCAGGCTAAGAATGCGTTTCTTAGTGATGCGTTCAAGTGAGAAAGGTGACGGCATACCTTAGAGCCTTCATAACCAAATGCTCAACCTCGTCGATCGGTAGTCTTGTCTCTTCTGCTATTGTCCGGAAGCTCATCGTCCGGTTATCTGCGTTGCGCTTGAATACTGACTCGATGAGGGCCATGAGGCATATTTTTTGTCGCAGGAACGCGTAATTTTCCTGCAAGATCGGCTGTAGGTGACAGGAAGCTACGTTAGGTGTCTTGTTACCATTATGGAAACTACTATGCGTACCTCTTTCGGGAAAAGCGGAGCGAGGGCCTCGAACTTGCCGATATTGCCTTCGTTGAACGTGAACAACAGCTTCTTGATCCACTCGTGCGGCGTCCTGTCTAGCGCGTCTAATATCGGGTGCATTAGCTACAATAAACGTTAGTCTCACTGCGAATTTAGAAAGAAATTATGCTCACAAGTTCGCCGAAGTTATAAATGGTGTCCCCGAGGAACGCCGAAATGCCCAGATCGTGCGCCCGCACGAGTCTCTCTTCTGGTGCCATGTCCTTTTCCAGGTCCACACACGCAAGGTAGAGTAGCGAGTTCCTGTAATACGGCGCATACTCTGCCCTTGCCTTCGACCACAAAATACATATAAGCCATCACAGGCACGGCCAATAGATTGGACTACGCACCTTATAATAATCAGCCGCCACTTCATAATACGCTGCATTGACACCATTATCCACACCCTCAAGGGGATCGAGGATCTTCCATGCCGCGTCCATGTCCGTCTTCGTCCCGTCGAGATCACCATACAGGAGCTTTGCATGCGCAATTGTGGCAAGGAGGAGAACGTGTGCTTCTGGCGACTTGGCAGTGTCGATCCGTGAGAGCAGTGATGTGAGGAATGTTAGGTGTATTTGCGGGTCTGTAATCCATTGCCAATATGTTTGGAACGTCAAGAAGAACACGAAGGTTAGATACACACTGTCAATCTCCTTCGAAACTTTGACGCCCATCTCAACGAGTCTTAGTTGGTTGATTCTGCTCTCGAAGTCCCTCACGAACTGCTCAAAGACATCCACCCAATACGGCCTGCTCCGCGGATCGTCGAAGAATCCGAATAGCTTTTGCGTCAGCTGGTGCCATAATCTGTGAAAATATCCGTTAGCAAGAGCATAGTCAATTAAGTCACCTTACACGACATACTTTCGCGTGTAGAGGTTCTGGAAGGCCTCGAAGTATGGATGGAGTTCTGGCGGCGTGGCAGAGAGAGCAGTAGCAATAAATTCATCGAGAACAAGTTTCGGCGGTTTGTCAATAGCCATTTCTGTTGAGGACATCGTGGTCGGTGGTCGGGAATAATCTGAGAGGACGCGTCGGCCAATTGTTGTCACTATTTGGCTAACAAGCTTTCACCCAGCCAGGACAAACAACCTCCTAGTACGACTCCCACGAGCAGGACGACCCTGACTGTGAGTCTCTGTGACGGTGTTGCCTATCCTCACT
The DNA here is from genome assembly GCA_018851285.1 of Lyophyllum semitale. Lineage (NCBI taxonomy): Eukaryota > Fungi > Basidiomycota > Agaricomycetes > Agaricales > Lyophyllaceae > Lyophyllum > Lyophyllum semitale. The sequence goes on along the minus strand of JABCKH010000011.1, from coordinate 2,106 downwards.
GTTATTACCAGCCGAGATGCTATAAAGTAAGTAAGCAGCGCCGATACGATTAAAGCCTTCTCTCCATGTCTCTACAATCATCCGAGTCATATGATGCATGCTTAGAATAACACTATAAGAACCCATGTATATCTAAGACATAATACAGGACTTCGTCCCTGCTATCAACTGCTCTACCTCTAAGTAACAGCCCTCGAGGTTATTCATCTCGCGGTAAGTTCAATAGCCTCTTCCTCCTGCGCATGGCAGAGTCTGCGCTTCATCAAGGTCTGGTAGATTTGGCACAGATTGGCTAGTCTCCCAAAGGCAGTTGTGGCTTGAACCTGCGCGGGCTTGGGATATCCGTATCTGACTTGTATCTGACCCTGTGCTGGAAGATACCTGATTTTCGATCAGAAGACCGGTGAATCTATTGCTCAACTATTGTCACCGTAAGTACTCAAGTTCCAAATGTCTGCCAACTCTGGAGTCTTTCTAGCCTATAAATCTATCAGGATGAAGTCGATCACCACCCCTCTTACGAAGTTACTTAGTTTGTTTCTTGTCCGTTTGAATCTCGTTCTTGTGGTCTAACATCTACGTCTGTCTTTTAGATGTCAAGTTGCCAATTCTTTGTGCTGCTATGGCTATTTCAGGTACAGAAGATTTGGCAAGCGCAGTCACTGCTGCATCTGGATTTGGGTTCATGGGGGCAGGTTTGATCACAAGTCTATTGTCCTGGCCACGTTCATGCTAATCCAAGTTGTGTAGGCTTTTCATCTTCTGAAGAACTCAAGCATAAACTTCAAGTGGTCCGAAAAAAGCTCAACGTAGCAGATAACGATCCTCTTCCTATCGGGATTGGGTTCATCGGCTGGGTCCTTGACAAAACCGAAGTCTCTGACGACCCCCGGATAAATGCAATGTTGAACGAGAAACCTGTCGCTATATGGTTTGCGTTCGGTGTCGACCTTGGGAAGTATATCGCTCAAGTCCGTGAATATGACGCAAAGCGCGAGCACAAGACGATCATCTTTGTTATTGTTAACTCTGTCGATGGTGCGCTTCGAGCTGCGAATGAATGGAAAGTCGATGTCATTGTTGCTCAAGGTATGGAATATTCCATCTGATCTGCGTTACACCCATCCTCTTGTGCTTTCTTTCAGGAATCGAAGCCGGAGGCCATGGCGGATCCGACGCCCCTCCCCTCTTGTCATTACTGCAGGCAGTTCTTCAAGCAGTCCCGGAGGGACCTTTAATTGTTGCCGCAGGTGGTGTATCTACCGGATCGCAGATTGCAGCTCTTCTTACAATGGGTGCTGCTGGAGTTGCTCTCGGCACCCGTTTTCTGTTTACCACGGAGTGCACATACCCCCCTGCAAAGAAGGAAGCCCTACTTCAAGCAGGTCTGAATGACACGGTCAGGAGTATGGCATTCGATGAAGTTGGAAGGACCATGGGATGGCCACCCAAATGCGATGGTAGGGCAGTCGCGAACCACATCATCCTTGACTTGGAGGATGGCCTTGATTTTGAAGAGCGACTGAAGAAATTCGATGAGAGCGCAGCATCCGGAGACTCGTCGCGTCTGATTGTTTGGGCGGGAGTTGGGGTAGGCCTAATTGATAAGATGACTAGTGCAAATGTAGGCCACAATCAACCCTCCTTCATAATTATACTTACCGAATATGTCAGGATGTTGTTCTTGAGCTCTATAGGGACATGCTCAGGGCCTTACAATCGGCATCCAAGTTGATCACATAGCGCGGGGGAGGAAACAGTGCTAAATTCGGTATACAAAACTGTCGCAATGTCTTCAAGCCAACCTGCCCGGTTGTTTATCTTTCTTTTCTTCTCTCGCATGATTTACATCCTTGGATCAATCTCTGAACCCAGACTTGCAGTCTACATATATAGGGTATACGTTGGCGCACCAGCCCGCGGTGGTGACGCCGATGGTGACGCCCGCGTAAGCAAAGAAGCGTCACCACGAGAATACATTCTGAGACCCTATATATTTCGCTTGCTCCGAACAAGGCCGGGTCTGGGCAGGGGCAGCCGAGCAGCCGAGCTTCCCAAACAGGTAGGCCCGTGCCGTGACCGATCGGAGCCATCCCAATCCGGATC